>CM060969.1:120347637-120555137 GCA_030765045.1 Tenodera sinensis | reverse complement strand
GGCCTGCGTTGTCATAGAGTGAGATGGCGAGTATTCCTTTCTCTGTCTAAGAGGGACGCGACAAGTTAAACCTCAGTAGCGAAGGTCGTGCACGGAGCCTGCCATACAGGTTTCGACTAGAGCCCTCCTAGAACAGACGACCGAAACGCCACCTCCCCCCACGCTGAAAACCGTATTTACAACGGAGGGCTCCAACTGCGCGCAAGGCAAATGCTACCTGTTTTCAACTGCCCGACTGCGCACGGCGGTCATTCCTGCATTTTCCTTCCCAATATTTTAGAGACTTAGGACTCTATGAACGCTCTTTGTTGCCATTCATGTCAACTGTTTCACTGGGAACTTCTTTACGAATCAACTTCACACAATTCAGTAACAGCATTGTGCTTTACGCTGTTAGAGATTACTTGCCTATTCAAACTGAACGGTTTCGTGATTATGACTTATTTTATTACTCAATAAAATATGAGTAGCAGTGTCATTTAAATAAATACGAGACTTACATGTTTTAACAGTGCTCCTCACAGTGTGTGTTTTTCTTTCTTTGTGAAATTTAAATCCATCTATAACAACCAAACTTTGTCCCCTTTGACTTTTCATAACTTGCAGAGAAGCGCTGAATCCATTGCTCTATAGAAACACACACGATGATGAGTGCATCATTTTATAAACAGCACGCCATCTTATACAATCGGAACCTTCGACAGTGTTACCAACCGTATAACCTATAGCCACTACTATTCTCGAAACAAATGATTAACATTATTTATTTGTTACTTACACGAGAAAGACCGCAAGCATTTGTCGTATTTGTGGAATATCCACTCGCGCGCTATTGGCACCCTTGACAAGCTCGCGCGCAGTTAAGAAAAAATTGACTGTTTCGCGCGCAATCATCACCCACTAAGAGGCACCAGCCATGGAACGCAGCCGACAGGCAACCCTAAGAAGCCGGAAAGTACATGACATGAAAGGAAAGGGCAGGAAATTCGGGAATTTACGTATAAACATCCTTCCCAGCATTTGCTGGTGACTTGGAAAAGTCCCCCCTCTCAAAAAAAGCCATGAATCAGGAAAATCGGCGCGTGAATCGAACCCACGCTCCCTCGCTAGCCTCACACATTGCACAGTCTTGAGTTTTGACAGTTTTCGCTCATCCCGAATCCTTTACTCCTTGATAGCAATCTCCTGAGCAGATGCGCAGTAGAGTCAAGGCGAGTCTACGGAGCGACATTTATTGCCGCATATTTGTCTTTTCTTGTTCATGACAGAGGCCGTAACCTTCGTGAAATTCGATGCCGGTGTTTACGCTTGCAGTTTGCATCCCGTCGCATACCGTGCTTAGCATGACAAATTATTGTTTGTCCTTCCCACTTCTTGTGTACAAGTTGCCGTTTAGCTTCGCCAAACTTCTGGAAGCCAATATCGATGACTCTAGGTTCCTCTCGTCAATGGACACTTCATACTAGTCGGAATAAACGTTTGCCGAAATGATTAATTGCACATTATTATAGATACAAGGATGCAGGAAATCGGAGCGATATTCAAATGTTGAAAAACGTCTCTATATGCTGGTCTTGAAATGTCATACTCCTTCCATGACATCGTGAGAAACGATTGAATATTAATAACACTTCAAAAAATGACTAATGATTGCAAAATGCAAACCATTAACAGCGGTAGTCTCGGAAACGGCTGCTGTCAGGAAAAGTATGATGAAACAAATTGTTTACAAGCTACAAAAGTATACAAAATTCCTTCCGAATAAGGGGATTTCACAGGTTTTTCCCCCAAAAAAATCAAGATAAAGATGGCATTTGTCATGTAAATGCCTTAAATATCCGGTATTTTAATCAAAATCAGTAGCCATATTTTTTATATAACAGAAATAGTGAAAGATTTTCCATGTAAAGTGTGGTTAGGATGGGAGGATTTTCTTAAAAATCTTGCAACATCTTCGGAAGATGCTACACTTAAATGCCCTTACATTTAGGGAGGACAGTTAAATTTCAGAGGGTTAATTCCTCTTGTGTTTCCCTTCATACCTTCTGATTTTGATGTGCATAGATAAACAATCCAAACTCAACTCAAAATAAAACTTGGTTAAATATCAGTGAATACGTGAACGGGAAATCTTCGGTTCAAATCCTGGCAGGAATGTCCTCTCGGACTGAGGGTTTTTCCAGGTATTCCTCAGTCATAACTCGTAAATGAGAGGAAATACCTTGAACTATAGACGGTAAGAGCTAACCTGGCACTTGACAGCTAGCTCTATAAAAATATAGCTTTATTTTAAATTGCATCAAGTAAAAGAAGAAAAGGTTTGGAGATAATCTTAGTCTTACCCGTCTAAGAAAACTCTGGCAAATCAAACTCTGTACTATTAGATTCTTCAGCTGGATAAGTCGATTTCAAAGCAGCAGTCTCCCATGCTTCATTACAAGTCGTTCTGAGTGTGACAAGCCTTGGGCGAGTTCTGTCTATGACAGGTTCTTTAACTGTACAGATATCATTCAATTAATAACTTTCCATTTCAGTATTTTCACAAAATCGGAGACATTTTAGTGGTTATACAGACCTACACACAAAAGTTTAATGTGCCAACAATGCACAGAATCATAACCTATTTGTCAGGTACTTTAAAGATCAATATTTAATGTACTTAAGCCTTTTATTTACCTGTTTCATATGAACTGAACTCTGTTTCCCTGTACAGCTTTTCTTCAAAGCTCATTTACTATGTACTGGGCTTGTTGTTCTCACTTATTATGGTAGAAAATGTTGAGTCTGTTTTATGCTTTAATACACTGGTCAGAAAACGAAAAATGGACGTCGTTCATTTCCTGGACCCTTCAAATACTGACGCCAGACGCTGCTCTGCTGTTTGCCTGGTACAACACTTCTCATGTCTTGTTTATTTATTTATGTATAAAGACTGGGGATTTTCATACTAGATTTTGATTAACGTTATTGAATTTGTGGTACACTCAGAATATTTCGGCGTGTAATTTACGAATCCAGATAGCCGTGCCAACATTTTGGGTTGCTTCTACAGCTGCCGTGTGGTCTTACTTCACGCCTGCCTGTGTTACGTATGGCAGCGCTAATCTTCATTGTAAATGAGGCCTAATGCTGTAAGGCAGTTCTGCCTGACCCAGAAATTACTGACTTGTTTTGCTCTCCGCTATATAAGAGCAAATGGCTGCACAGAACCTTGGAATCGCAAGATCACAATCCAAGATGTAGTACCTCGATGATTATTTTCGGATACCAGTATACTTTCGGTTTTTTTAAGCAATGCATTCCTAGAGTAAAATAAATAAACAAATAAAATAATGTATAATTATATAATATTAAAGAAATATAATATAGTTTAGTTGGGGACAACAAATTAGTTACCATACTTTAGCAACCTATGGCAATGGGTTTGTTCCATGAAAGAAGGTGAGTCCATTGACACTAAAGCTGGCAGTGTTTGCAGGGTGGGAATAATATTCAGTAATAATAATAGTTGCTTGGGCAACTTATCCGAGCCGGAAGCGAAACCGGGCCTTGCGGATGGTTGGTAAGCCATCAAGTGCCATTGGCTCTGAATTTGCATCACCTTCTGGAGTTGATTCCACCTTGAATGCTCACCATTGGGATTACTTGTGTGTTCATTTTAATTAGGAGCTATTGCTGGTGTCTGGCGAAGGTATCTAGTTCTTATTCTTGACACGCAGATAAAGATGGTGGCTGCAATGCGAGACAAAGATTGCGCGGTGAAGTGAGAGGGTATTTGAATGCAATAAGCAGTAAGAAGCTAATTAACTGTAGTGATGCAGTGACTTGGGAAGGAAGGCAGTGAACGGCAAGAAGTGTTATGATGGGAAGGACTCGATGGCAAGCTGTGCTGGGACCGTGCGCAAGGTGAAGCAAGAGGCGCGCCTGCGTCGCTCCGGACACCACAACTTGCACAACGCACCACCGACCATGCCACCCAACCCTTCAGGTGCTACTTTCATATCTTTATTTCAGTGTTTTGTGTTTGCATGCTACTTTATCATCATGTGCTTTATGTGTATCGGCGCATTTTTAGCTTCAATTGTAACTAGGTATTTCAGAGTGGATCATACTGATACATCATGATGGGGTGCATTTCAAATATAGTAGGTACAGCTTATTGAGATACCCAAAAAATTAACTGTGACATTTTCCCCCCATTATGGAGCAGTCTGGTTATATTTGGTGATATTCCATCCGTTAGGTTGCATTAGTGCCGTCAACTGTTTGTAACATATAACCATGATAAAGCTACAGCCATAACTGGTGTTACTGCATCTGTTATGCTGCCAAAGAAACCCTTGTTTACGAACGCGTTGCAGGGAAGCCAACCGATAGATTTTAAAACAAGATTCTAGACGTACCACTCGTGTTTGTGTGATTCTGTCTTGAATTCTTTTAGAGCAGCATATGCAGTTATAGTTACTGTTGCTAGTTTTGTGTTCGTTACACAGTAGTGCATTAAATATATTACGATATTTAGCACTCGGAAGTGATTTTATGCAAAAGTGTTATTGCAGAACAAGATTTGCCGAAGGTGAGTACGTTCTTTGTTGTGTGGTAGCGATGTTCAACATTATTATCGTTTGAAAGCATGATACTTTAACCCTGTGATATTTGAGGTTAGAAATGCCTTTATTATGTACGTTGGCAGGACTGCTTTTTGGAATTCTTTCGTCAGCTGTTTAGTGTAATGTCGGCCATGTTGAACTCTTTGGGAACGGCGATAAATGTGTCCGCTGTATGTATTTCTAAGAATGGATGAAGCACATTTACTAAAAATTATGCGAACTAGGTAACCAAAATATTGAAGTTTAGCGCAGTGAATATCAAATCTCTTAGGCGGGCACCAAGTCGATGAGGATATTGGACTCTGTTAAAATCATTCTCTCCATTAAAATGGGTATAGCAAATAGTTTGGGATTGCCTGTGTATTTCATCGTCATTTTTCTTTGAGTACACTGGCATTAGATCTTGTGGGGTACACCTCCATCTTAAGTAGCCCCCCAAGAAAAACATCCGAAGAGAGTAAGAGAGTATTCCAACTCCTTTGATGCATTGATATGCAGAATGCCTATATTTAGCAGATACCAAACATGTTTTCGTCAAGGTAATGTTTATCTAAGGGATGTGATATTCAAACTAAACTAAACTCCGCGGCCCGTCACCCGACCGCTGCCTCCCCTATCTCTGCCCACAAAGGGTGTCACTAGAAGGGTGTTGTACTAGAAGGTGGAACGTGGTTAGTATATCGAGCCCCTCTCGGCCAGTGAATTGGGGTCCTTGTAACCTAAAGCCGCTACTTTTCCACGAAGTAGATAGCTCCTCAATTGATTCCCTAGGGACCTCAGGATGCTGAGTGCACCTGGATAGATCTCCCCACGGGAGAATATCCTTACGTCGGTACAGGGAGTCGAACCGGACTTCCCGCTTGGTAAACAACTATGCTATCACCGCACTAAGGACACGGCCGTGATGAGCTATGATCCAACATTTGGTTGACTGCCACACAGAATAGTTAAAGAACGTGCTTCATTCGTTACCAGAAATAATGCATACCATCAACATGGTCCTCTTTGTATTAATGCTTGACGGGCCTTCACTGGTATTTTGCATGGATTTTAATTTAATGGATAACTTTTAGTTCTGAGCTTCTCTAGTCTTAGAGATGATGCATTCTCCATTCAATGAAAAGCCTTTTTCTGCAAATGAATAGTATATATGCGTATATAATCAAAAGGCTTCGCTTTGTAGACACTAATGTTAAGAGAATACCTCGATTTTTTTCTGCCTTTAGGACCAATGCCCTTGTGTTAATTGTTTTGATAACTTACCAGACCAATTCATCATCCTAAGATAGAAATAAATCATGATTTAAGTATTTAGTAGATTTACAAAGCATACTGCAACATTTCTGTACGTGTATTACATGGACTACTTCATGGTTTTCGCAGTTCTATTACGCGTTTTATGGTAAAATGATTGAATTATGTGTAACGCAGAAACAAGGTAGCAATGCATCTGACATGACGCAAAATGTTTAGAAAAAGTTGTTGTGATATGCCACTATGTTAAGAATTGCTGGGGTATCTGTTTATTAATAGACCATAACAAAATCAAATTATTATTATTGTTGGTGTTATTATAATTAACTGTTGTTGATGTTTATTCAGTTTTTCTACAAAGAGTTACAATTTAAATTATATTCGCTTAAATCTTTTTTACAATATCCACTTCTCTCCACTCCATCCTGCACTACTCCGGGTATATTTTTTGTAACTAGAGGTTTCACACGAATAACAATTCTAACCCACAACTTTCCGTTTTTCAAACCTAGTGTAGTCTTTTGCGTTTGCAGACAGCGTCGGACCGGTTTGTGCTGCTTGTCAATGATTCTTGATCTCTGTTGTTTTGAAGGTTTTGGTATAAGTAAATATAACTTGAAACCAACTGCTTAAGAGTGTCTATGCCTGTTTATAAGTTTCAACTTGTTAATGTGTTAATTATACTGAACGGAAGAAGCAATCTACATTGGGCGTGTCCTTCCTCTTTTAGGCCAGAAGGGATCCACGGATGAAGGCGTATGAAAGCTGCACGCTACCATGCTAAACCACTTCTATTTATATTATATTTTCTAGTTCAATACTGATATGCCTTTTGTTCCTAAACTTGGTTCTACTTCTGTTATCATCTATTGAGCACAAAGCCCAACATTCATTAGCCTGTTATAACTCCATTAAAGATGGAATGATAATTTTTAATAATTCATACCAATATCAATAAGTACATCACACCATGCCAAAGAGTGGACTTCACATATGATGCAAGGTTGTATGATTTTATTCCAAGCACCGCAATTGAGCTTTGTCTTGCAAAAATTCATTCTGGAGGAAGTCCAGCGAGTTAAACTTACAAATAATACTAAATTCTATAAGTACACATTCACTCTAAAGTCCTCTACAGCACAATGTAATAATACAGGTGTCTTCGATGGTCTCATATGACGTCACCATTTTCTGGCGAGCCTTTAGTTGCACTTTGGAAAGGGAAAGCACAAATAAAAATGGACACCGTGTATGTATTATCTAAGTTCAAGTTCTTGGCATGTTCATTGTTCAGGAAATGCTGTAAAGAGCCCCGTTTTCGCCCTAGCAGATACTAAATGGATCAACAAGAGCTATGTATATTATATACCTACGAAAATGTAATTTACTTCCAGCAATGACTTGGTCACAGTTATCTTATTTAGAATAAATATCAAATGAGGAGTATGCAAGAAGTGCGGAGACTTAGTCTCGACGTGCCTATTGACATGCTGGAATATTGAGCGTATCGAGGCATATCCCCAAGGTTTAAATTGTTCCGTACTGCTCTATTACTTCTAGGATGTAGAAAGTATGACAAAGAAAGCAAAGTAACCAGATTGATATACTTACTCGCGGTGAATGGATTAAAGCGCACATATATATTATCCTCTGTCCTGATTCTGTTTCTAAACTCTTGTGATCCTTTCTCTTTTGTATGTCGTTTATTTGAAGTTTTTATTTCGCCTTATAACTTCGATTTAAGATGTTCTTTTCTCCAAATGATACTTTAATTTGATTCTTTATTCTTTTGTTTGACATATGTATTTTGTTTCTTTTGTATGTTGCTTATATTTTGTTTTTTCTCCTCCTGCTTTTATTCAACACATCTGAATGTCTCTTTCTTATATTTTTACTTCCTTATTTATTTTAGTAAACGTTATCACAGTTTTTTGTTTATAATGTCATTCTTTCTACATGTTTGTACAATAAATAACGAATGGTTATTATTGGGGACATTCTAAATTCAGAATCGAGAAGGAAAAGCTTTACTGATAAAACTTCAATCTATTAATTGAGGACTAAGGCGTTCCATGTATGGAAGTGTCCACTGAAAGTTGGCCCAGAATAATATTTATATGGGCATCCAATATCATGTTACAAAATACATGCCCATAAAAATACTGCCATACTTTAAACCGCTTTGGGTAATTGTACTTTTGTGCGTGTCAACAATGGACAGGAATCGCGGGAGTCAAAATAGAAACTAAACTAAATGCACTGACGTTTACGATTGTCAATATGGGTTTATTGTTGGATATTTAGCAGACAGGTTACATGTGAATGTTAACTTAAAATTGTGGTGTTATTAAAGAAGCTTTAAGAAGTTATGGCAAACCAACAAGAATGAAGTTAGTGTGTTTTGGAATATTATCGCGCACAGTCTGGTGCAGGTTCAACATGGTTTTAGTGTCTATGGAGTACAATAAAAAACACTAAAATAAATAATAACTAAAAAATAAAATATTTTTAAATTTTTTAGTTTTTCTTTCGATTGTCACCAATTTCATTTCAATACGATTATTCAAAGCGACATAATCCGTTTAAAATATGACAGTATTTTTATGGACACCCTGTATATCATATATTACTACATTTATTCTTCGTTGTATATCATAAGTCATTGTTCCTTTCAGCTTTTAACAGTCCATTTCCATTTATTTTGAATGTTTGTCTTGTTCTATGATTTTAGAGTTTTTGTCTAATATTTGTTTTACTTATATAAATTGTCCAATTCATTCTTAACCATACACTTAAACTCAAGTGACATATAAAGGCTTAAACAGCAACGAGCAAGTGCGTTTAACTCTCCTCTTGAACTCTCTGCATTCATTAACGTCACTTCCCATACTTTATCACGACTTGTATTTCTCTCTTCAAAGTTTATTGATACTTTACATTGCATTGTTTAAAATAACTTCATTCCAAGCACATAAGTTCTGAAAGAGTTCTAGGAATTGTTTCTGGGACACCTAAAACAATACCACAGAAACTGATCGTTGGTGTAGCCAGGAAATTCCACCCATTGCAAGGTGCCAAGAAACAATCAGGGGCGGACCCAAAACAGTCTGGAGCGGGGAATGTGACTCTGAATAGCCACATTACAAGGTTTTCACGTTGGCTACAAAGGTGGACCATTTAATACCATCGCAGTATAACGCTGTGTTAGTTCGCATACAAACGTGCTTAGCAGATGACGTAAGTAGCCTTGTTTTGTTTAAATATCTGTACTCTGCCATTACTAACATGCTGCAGCCCTTTAATTTCCATTGACTGATCTTAAACTATGAAGCCCGAGAGAGCATTAGGTATGTTACCTCACGCTTTTGAAATCTTCTTGTGGGTTACCGGGAAAAATGCGAGTCAGTTGGAGAATTTAGTGTGCTGCCGGCATATTGCCATGCTAACTCGGCGGTTAGAACAACCGGACGGACACTAGAAGATCAGTGGTTCAAATCCCGGCTATAGCGTTGACTTTTCGTACCTTATCCTACGTGTGGCTAGTGTGAAAGAACAATTTCCTCAATACCATTGTTATGCAAGTTGTGATATCACCAGAAACATTTTAAATAACATTATATTTTATTGTTATACCATCTCAAATATATTGTTTGTGATTGTACAAGTAGTCAATTTTTTTTACAACAAACGTTGCCATGGTGACCAAATAAACAGTTGAATTTCCTGGCGTTTTTGATGCAGTTTAGTTGTAGAAACTAATACAAACTAACAATGTTTTAAATGAAGTCGAATTAATTGGAAATTGTTCTGCGTCTTTCACATATACGGATCGTAAATTGAGCTTTTGAACGTAAAATCAATTGAACATTTCCCTTTGTTATTATTCGGTTGCATTACATAAAGACTCTTTCAGAAGTTAAAACCTATTTCTTGAAGGGACAAAGAAATTTATAATTATATGATCAAGCAATTCATGCTTCATGTCAATTCGAATGTAGATATGCAGCTTTTAACAACGTACTGCTTTTGCATTGAAGTTCAGGTAATGTTTAAAGAAATGTGTAGAATCAGAAATGGCAAATTTATTGCCAAAGCCGGAATTTGAACCACGGATCTGTGTGTCTGTGAATAACATAACTCGGCAGTGAAAAGGCATGCTATTTAATTTCGGCGTCTTTCAAAGATCCACATTAAGACTTTCAAAAAAATCCCCACCCCAATCTCCTCTTTCTATAAAACTTTTTGACTAATTTTGATTTGGATTTTTAGCGATTTTGGTTAAAGCTCCACAGATAATATTTATATGACACACGAAATTTCTGGAACTAGCACCCTTTATTCCGAATGCCTTTTGTAAAACGTAAGAGACAGAAAAAATTATTGTTTACAAAAATACAAGCCCTTTAAAACGCCAATTTATGTCAGAATAACCCTTTTGAGTCAATAGCCATTTTTAAAGTATTCTTTGTTACTATTTTAAATTTTCTCGTGGTCATGCAAAAGTATGGAATTTCAAAGCGATTTGTATTTGAAAATCTGATTCGTTTTAGCTTACTTACACCTAAAATGAAAGTTACAAGAAGTAAATGCAAGAATAAATTTTTGTAAGAAGAATTTCTTGAAAGATGAGTGGAGAAATTTATGCGAATGCAACAATAAGATATAACTATAATTACTCTGTGTTTATCTGTGTTACTCCTGTTTCTTCTGGAAGATTCCAGTGGAATTACTGAATTCTTGTCACAGAGATAGCTACTGGAAATGGCTACTTTATCTACTTAAGCCGAGAAAGCTGTCTATATTTCCTGTCTTGTGAAGGACATGAAGCAAACAGACAAGATTCTAAAGGATTTATGCCATGATTTCCCACTTATGAACAAATGTCCTCCATGCGAAAGGCAACTTGATGCATGCACATTTCTTGCGTGTTGCATTGAACAGGAAAAAACACCGACTTCACTGAATGATTTATATTTCTTTTTAATATACTCTTACAAATATCTTGAATAGTGTAGAAAATAATAGTAATAATTGCTATAATCATTGCTTTGTGGTTGTCACGCGATTCAAGCTACTGAGAAACACGCATACCTGAAATAATGGGATTTATTCATCGCCAGCAAGACAAGCACAAGATACTTTATAATAAGCTGTGAAGGAGGAAGTCCACAAATTGTTATTTATTTACAAGGTGCATTGTGTTTGCCACATTTCTTGGTTATGTTCCGATTCTGAAGTAGCTTTCGGAAAATTATTTAAGTACAACTCTTATTGTAGAAGATAACCCAATGGGGTTTATTTATCAACTAATCAAATGCATTTGTTTTAAATGTTGTTTCTGTGGAATTAAGATGTTTTCGTTTCAACTCTGTAGTCCATAGTTAAGGTTTTAGAATATTTTTATAGATGGTGTATTTGTTACTTTGGTATTATAGCCTTTAACAATAAAATACAAGTACTTGTGGCATTCTATGTTGTAAAATATTAATTTATTTTAATATTATTCAGTGCTTTTTTAAAATAAAAAGCAGAATGATGCACTTGTAGTGAAATGTAAACCATCGTTATCCATGCTGTCATCACACCGTATGTTTTATGTAGGGCCTCCCCATCCTCTAATGGTTAACATGCGGTGCGTCAAAGCTGGGAGAGAAGATGAAGGTATTCAGTTTCGCGAGGAGCAACGTTGTCACGTTTTAGAATGAGAGAGAAAACAGGAAGATGCTGCAACGCTGTGTGTCACTCCACGTGGAGTTAACAACTGTCTGTCATTTGTGATTTCTTTTATTTCATTGACTGAAGTAACACGCTCATTGGTACAGTGTGAAACATCAGCGACTTCCAAGAACAAACAGTGCATGCAGTGTGTGTTCTGAGAGGCTTCTGATGATCAAAGATAAAACGCATGTTAACCGTTAGAGTACCGCAGTAATATTCGTACATACAAGTATTAGATGTGGCAACATGGGCGATTCACACACACACACACACACACACACACACACACACACACACACACACACACACACACACATATATACATTTCGTAGTAAACAAAATGATTACGTGAACATATTAAAGTTCAAGCCCCATGGTTACTTATAACCTTAAATAAGTATACATCATCAGCAATCCCGTCGTTTACAGTTTGATGTAAACATTATTAGTTTGTCCTTACAGTTCCTCTGTGCGGTTATTTTCAGGCAAATTTATAGTATATAGTATAGATGCCCAGGACATACATATTTCTTGAAGAAATATTCTCAAAAGAGCAATTGACGAAACCAAAGCAGACCACTACAATTTAGCCAAACGATAAGAAAGAACTTACTGACCTCTTATCTTTGTTAATTTCAAGGGTAGCCTTAAAGATACAACTGAGTCATAAACTTGTGGTTCTACATGATAACTGCGAAATGTTCTTTGTTCTCGACATTTCTTCTAGATATTTCGATTCTTAGTTTTATGACAAATGTGTTTTCTATGTCTTCCCGGTGGTATTTGCACACAAAGAAACTCTTTAGAAAATACACCTTTTCTCGAAACTTCTCTTAAACAAGCCGGCAGTCGAATGCTTCTCGAACAGTCTGGAATAATTTTGTCCTGACCGCTCCACTATCGTCGGGCCGCGTATTTCAAGCAGTGCTGCGAGGTAGCTACCTCCCAAATTTCTTTTGATGTGTTATTTTCAAACAACCCACTTTGAGTCACGACACCAACCGTCTTAAATTGACTCAAAGCCTCCTAAATCATACTCTCTTATTATACATCGTATTAGTTACAGTGTTGAATAGGCAATATTACGTTACGGATATCCGTGGTGACATGGATAAGAAAAATGCTCTTAAAATAAATATCGCCAACCAAACAGTTTGTTTTAATTAATATAATAAAACACGATCGTCCAAAAAATTGTGTGTAATACATGACATGTGTGAAATGCATACCAGAATCTCAAATAAAAACACTCGACTTCGTGTGGTCTTTTGAAAATCCCTCGATTTTATAATAATGCACTTCCCACGCTCGTAACGCAATAGTTGTTCACTCTTAAAGAAGCAGTTTCCAGCATTATGTAATGGTAAATTACTGTCATGAAGTCAATTCACTGTTTGTTACACATGATGTGGGAAAATGGCAAGATTTGTATACTTAACTGCACACTAATTTTTAAGACAAGGAGCACACATTGTTGTTCCTTGTGCTTAAATTTCAAGCAGCAGTATTTAGATTGTTATTATGCAGGAAAGCGATTTTGAAATTGAGGTTGGGGAAAAAAAATCATTGGATAAAATTATTCTGCTCTGTAAGGTAGGGTCAGTGCCACTGGGGGAAAAGTAGTGTCAATTGATGGGCTTCAACTCACTCGTAGTCTTAGCTCCCTCGAATTACAAATGTTTGGTAAATAGTTAGGTATTATTAAAAATATATGACAAAGAATTGGGTAAAATATGCATAATACAGACATACTGTACTGCATTTTTCAGTTCATTGCTGCAAAAAACATATTACCTATAACTTGCACATTACACAGTTTACATGGGGGACGAAAATGTTTGTGTTGTGTTTAGGTTTCTTCACATTCCCTTATGAAGTGGGCAAGACCGTACTAAAGTCACCTCAGTGATCTTGCTACTGTTTGGACAGAGAGGTCAGCATTACTATAGACGTTGAGGTCATAGATACTGTGACGGGTGCACGGCAGCGGCTACACAACAAAGGACGGGGCAGGGGTCATGCTTCCCCACACCCCTCACGCGAACAAATATGTGACTAACAATCAAGCGGCAACACAAAGTGCTTTCCTGAGCATTCGAGAAGTGTCCGGCAGCCAGCGTGTTTGTAGAAGTTCGAGAAAGGACAAGTGACGTCATCCCCGCTATATAAGGAGCCGAAGCAGTAAGATAAGTCAGTCAGTTCTTAGTTTCAGTGTTGTATCAGCTGCGTGTGTGGTCACGTCGTGAAGGAAGATAGCGAAGCAGTTATGAGTGCCGAGTGGTTGTATCGTCAGAGTTAGTGTTTGAGAGACAGATAAAGTGAAGAAATACAGTGAAAGGACTGAGTCAAGGATACAGAAGAAAACAGTTGTGAGTTGTAATATGACGAAATACTAAACTGTGCTAACCTCTGTAAAAGAGAACTGTGTGATAACATTTTGGAGGAACAATAAAATTACAGAAAAAGTAATTGCACTGAAATTTTGTAGTTTTTTTCACATGGTGTCAGAAGTGGGATTCGTCGACTTGTCATTTTGTTACAATACGTCGACTCCTGTAGTTCCGATTTCCCTTGTCATTGTTTCCACCAACTACTCCATCATTATCTTTTCTTTCTTCCATTTCGCTCTCATTTCATATCATCTTCCTCATTCTCAAATCAGGTTTCGGACTCGTAAGTCCTGGGGGTATAAGTCCTCCATAAGAGAAGGGTAAACAGAGAAAGAAGTTGATTTGGCGTCGCAGTTACAGAAACGATCTCCTGAAGAGGCCTAAACCTATGTTTGATTCACTTTTTAAAGTGTTTTGTGCATTCTCAAGCAAAGAATACATAAATCTGCAGAGTTCTGCCCACTAAATTGTTTACGAGATCATTTACCACATCCATGTGTCTTCAACACGGCGTCCAAAATCATCAGAGACTGAACAACCATAATAATTTATTGACCTGTATCATTTTCAGCATCATCCTCTAATTAAACTTCATTCGTTATCTGATCTGCATTTGCCAACAGAGCTACCTTCTTGATATTTTCGCCAAGATATTTCTTGTTACTCTAGTAATTTTGGGCTCGTGTGGATTGGAATGATAACGCATTGATTCAACACATCTTATATAAATTACACGATGGTATTACAAATGATTTTTGAGATGTTACGGAAAAGGAGCGGCCAGTAAGGTTATTGCCTTGTTCTGTTGTCTGAGCACGTGGTCATTGCACTATGCCGCTCGAGATTTGTATGGTCTCCTGCATAATTACATGGTGTGCGTCTAGCTATGAATTTTAAGAATGCTGCTTTCGGAGTTTCTTATTATATATCACTAGCGGCCAGCGATAGCTTGCCTGTTGCTAAAAGCTTCGTGCGATTCCTCCAGTGCGTTGCTCCCTTGTTTCTGTTATTAGCACATAGAAGAGAAGGAAAAACTGCTTAAGAAAACGAGGACTATTGCTGAAGCCTTAAGGCACTCCCGAAGATCCTATCCTTACAGTGTTAAATTAGTCATATTCAATGCTACTTTTCTCTTAATTTATTACGAATACATTGTTGAAATGTTTACAGTAGTAACACCGTGCTTTTGGCTACACTTCAACAGAGGGCGTTGAGGATATTGTATCTTTGTAATCAAACATACATTTTTACTGCATATTTCTCTTCATTTTTAACATGTTTATTGCTATAATCCAGGAAATAGTTTGTTTCTTAAAACCTTTATGTTAAAGTATGCGCAATATTGTAATAAACATGCCCTGAAAGTTTGAAAGCAATGTCTCTTCTGAAAAGCTACATTATTATATTAAAAAATTGTAACTTTGAGAAAGAGGCCTCTGAAGTTTTCAGTGCATCCTTCATCCATACACTGGGTCATCTAGTTTCATCTTGCATCTCCTTCTGTGTTGCCTTGCCTCTGTTCAACTGCTCTAAAAACTTTATTAGAGGCCCAAATCCTTTCTTTGTCTAATTTGTACATTGTTTTTATTTTTTATACGTCATTCCTCCACTTGCCCCATTATAGTTTCCTTTGCAGCTCATTTCATGTCGCTATTTACTCTTATTTTTGCATAAACTATATTTTGAAAGAACAATATTTGTCAGTTTTCCACTACATTATATTTTATTGAAACAAATCAGCAATGCCAAATTTGACAAGTTAAAAAAAGACAAATGACAATATAACTAGTCATTAAACAAAAGTTGGAGTTTAGGTTTAACAATGTAGTCATGATATGGTAATAGAATTAATAATAACATGGTTTTATAGGATTAAAACTTTTAAATACTGATTATAGAACAAAAAATATCCTGTTTGCAGTTTTAAGGTTCATAAAAGTGCGAGCTAAGAATGTTTATAGAGCCACGTATAGTGGCGTTAACGATTTTCCTTATGCTGGTGGCTGGAAGTTTAATTCTTTCCAAAAGCTCACAAAAAGGGTTGGAATTTTGCCTCGGGCAGCTACCATGAGACCAATAATTTCTATGTCATCCAGCTGACATGGTTATTATGTTGCCATGTTCCATCTATAGCAACTGGTAAGTCAGGACTATTGTCATTTTCAGTTATAGCTTCTTCAATTGCAGTTTCATAGTGTTCCTAGAAACATCTTCTACCTTACATCCTATATATTGGTTATAAGTACTTACTAAATTTAGTAGCAGGTAGGGAGAGATTCATAGAACTAATATACCATAGATTGCGTTAAAAGAAAAAACCACAACTTTCAGGATGGTTTACTTCTCCGGAGTGCCGCTTGTAACTTAAGAAAACGAAAACAAAATGATATCCATTGCTGAAGCCTTAGAGGAAAATGTCTACAGTGTTGTACCTTTATTGACTATTAAGAGGCTCATCTCATCGGACTAAGATACTCGCCATCCCAACAGGCTCATCAACTTGATATATCACCCATTCAAATGAGAATGAACAATCACTTGAAGTACATGTTGAAACATTTATGTCTTTTCTATTCACGCTTGAACAAATTAGTATTACAGTTATATGTACCTCTTTCTACTTCATGCAAATCAAGATAGACATTTATAGAATTGGTTTTATTGCTACTTCTATTTTATTGTAGGTGCAATGTGAATATAGGATTATAGTAGGCTTAAGCGATAGTTAAACCTTTTAAGAGCTACAGTGGAATCCCGATTACTCGACTCTCGATAACTCGACGACCTTTTTTATTTATTTTTTTTTAATTTATCGTCAAACTTGACTAATAATTTCTATTATCTACTATACAGTATGATTAGTGTACGTAAATTTTAATTAGTATGCTTATACAACCTATCGCATTCTCCCTCACAGTAACAAAAGAGCTGACATTCGATATCTAGTCAGAACATAAGCAGTCGATAGTCCATTGTTACGAAACCAAAGGCTTGCCTCTAATAATGTGGATACATAGCACAAACACTTGTTAGGAAGGTTTGAAGGTTTATTGCTTTACCTTGTACAAAGATATTTTTTAGACGTGACGAATAGCGCAGTGGTTTATGATCGAGTTCACTTTTGTATTTATTAAGGTTATCTTTCTAACATCACGGACCGTACGTGATTAAGTACATTGTCCGCTCACATTATCAGCAATGTCTTATTCATTTCAAGGAAGAAAACAGAGGTGTTACCTCCATCATCAATTTGCGTGATGTCATTCTCGCAGGCCATTCGCCACGTCTAAAAGTACTCCTGTACACGGTAAACAAGTTACATATTTGAGGGACACTGGGAGTGAAATTTGAAAGTTGCACATTTCTTGATAGATTTTTCTAAAATTTTTACTGTGTTTGTATTTATATGAGAATAGGCGATACACCAAATTTCATTAAAATTGGATAATTCGTTTAGGATATATAAATTATTTTATGAATTTAATAGGCACATTTTCAAAATGTAGCTCGCGTCTATTGACTTTTCAAAATTAATTTATATTGGCAGAACTGATGCTCTAAAACATGGGTAACAATTGTATGAAGAGATATTTCAAATACGTTTGCTGATTATGCTGTACATATTTTTTTAATAACAAAGAAAATGTAATCTTAAAAATTATTGATCTTTTTCATACAAAAAAAAAATGTTTTTGGAATTCATGTTAATGATAACATCAATATTGAAGCATAGTTTTGTTTAGCTGCTATTTATGAATACTTTTAGAAGTTTTCATTGAATTTGAAGCAAAACTCAGGCGCGACCTTCTTTAGGAATATGCAGAAATGTAGTTTAGAGAAAAACAGGCTTTTATATAGGAGCATCCTGTGTACGTTAAGGGAAGAGCGCTGGGCCGTAATGACCACATGGAGTGGGGGATATGAAAAATGTTAGCTGATCCAAATGCACAGGTGTTCCAGGAACATTTTAAGGTAAAAAACAATTTTCGACTTTTTGACAATTTTGACCAAAATTTGTTTGCTGTTAGTGTTGTGTTGAGTTGTTTGTGCTAAAGTATAAATTAATTCACGCCTCTTGTGTTAAAAGTTACAGTTTTAGTTCCAGAAGTCTAAAAATAATTTAACATTTTTCAAAACGTATAGCTGTATAAAGGGCTTACTGTACAATAGTTGTGTCACAAGTGTTTTACCGAACCTCGGAAATAAAATGAGGTTTCAGCGTTGTTTTTGAAGCTCTTCTGCGGAAAATGTTGAGGTATTTAAAGACGCCAATCTACTTACTTTTATGATATGTTAACCAGTAGTGGACAGCCTTGAAAAGCTTGTCTCATTAGCGTCAGTTTAAATAGCAAGTTTCTTAATACAGCATCACAACTCATAGAAAATATAGTTATGCATATCGTACACGAAGCAGACATGCTGCATCCTGTTCCTTGCTTTCTTATGACGCATGCATTATAGCTCTTCATTTGTTATTTTATTTCGTAGTTTTAGAAAGACCTTAGTACGTACAGAAAAATACAGGAATGAAACAGGAGCATTGCAACACATTCCATAAAGACAGACTTTTGAAACCACTAGAGTTGGTTTAACAATACCTAAAGTGAAATTTCCAAAATCAGTGACCTCAGTTCAGTTCATTTGAACTTTTAATGTGTAACATGTACACCAAATTTAATACATATTTTATGTTAATTCCCGATATATTAATTTTTTATTAAAATCATTGCTTCAAGCGATGTTTTTAAAAAAATAATTTATAATTAAACTCTTTAATAGTACGCATATTAACACATTGTAGATATTAATTGTTAATGATCGTACTAGTTTGGGACAAAATAAATCTTAAGTATGAGACAAATATTTTGCTTAAAATATATACATCAGCATTATTGTTTAATAAACCCACAACTAAGCATATTATAAAAATTCATCTCATCTTTATCGTGTTATTTAATGGAAGTATACAAAATGTAATTTATTTATAACGAAAAATGCATCGTGTGCAGCAATTTGAAAATGTGAATGTGCCAACAAATGAAAACGAGAGAAGAGAGTTTAATCTTTTTCTGCACCTTTGCAACAGTTGACTGTTAAGAAGATTCTTGAAAGGTTTGTTCATTTTAATGTTGGCAAAACGTATCGCTTTTGTCACAATGTTATAGGAAAATAGACTTACAGCAGACGCCTAGATCGTTATATGACATGCTTTATAAGATCATACAATAATTATAGATGCTACATAGAATTGAAACAGGTGATTTTCAAGGCGCATTTTAATAAAGATGTAAATTAAAATCTATGAGGATATTGTGCACAACAGCTCTTAACTTCCATAAACCACATTCGTACTCAAACCATTAACTAGTTAAGAGGATGCATCTTGTTTCTGGATTAAAGTAAGAATTCTTTGTATTTTAATACTAAATTAATTGAATGCTTTCTCTGCAAAGGAGGCTATACCCCACTTCTACAATGAAAGAAAAAATCAGTAACAAAAAATCTGATGTGTTGCACTCATATGACTTTCTCTACTCTTGTACTAACCATTCTTACAAACTCTTATTCCTATATCTTCTTCGTGTTAGTTGAGATAAATGTTTGCAGAAATTATCTTATTGCTTATTATCTTGTTTTGAGCAATAGTCAAATCTTGAGATTTCGTTCTCATTGCCCGGCTAAGATAAAAAATTGAATAACGACCTTCCATTCGAAAGTATTCCAAAACTTACGTAAATAACAAGGAATATCTCCAAAATGGTTCACTGTAAAAAAATTTATGTGGACATAAATTGTTTTAGCACGATCTACATTTTTGTATAGTAAGATTTGGTCTATCTCTTACGGTTTACGAGTTATTAAAGTCATCCAGAGTAAACAGGACTACATAGGCTGAAAATTAAAAATATACATTTGATTTATCTTGAACATATTTCATTTTAATCAAAATCGTTAGAGTCGTTTTCAAGAAAATCATAATTTTTGAAAAATTTTCCATGTAAAGGGTAGTTTAGGGTGGAGGAATTTTCTTCAAAATCTTCGTGTCGTATCCTTTTGAGTTATGCAGTTCACAGACTGACTGACAAGAGAGACACACATACACACACGCGCGCGCGCGTTCTAAAATGCTTTCTTTCTTTTTTATTTTATTTTTTTATTTTTTAACCAGGTGCCTCAAAACATATACTTCCGGTGAAATCTCGACAGTGAATTTTTGGATGGAATACACTTCTTCCTCTACTTATCATTAGAGAAAGTAAAAAAATGGCTCTTGTGGGCAACATAACAGATGCAATAACACCAACGATGGCCGTAGCTTTACCATGGTTATATGTTACGAACAGTTAGCGGTACTAATGGAGCCTAACAGATGGAATATCACCAAATATAACCAGACCATGCCATAATGGGGGAAAATGTCAGTTGTTTTTGGGGTATTCCAAAGAACTGTGTCCTCTACAGGTTCTGACAATATCCAGAGATATCTAGTAGTTTAAAATGATTGATGTTTCTCTGTTTACAGCCGAGGTGGAAGGGTATGGGCCCTATAAGCCCGTGCCGCCTCCGAAGCCCCTGTCCACGTATTCGCCGCCGCCCTATAGGATGCCACCGTATCCCCTGTACGGCGATACGGCAATACCAGGAGCTGCAGCCACCGAACCGGGCACTTCCGGTCTGCACACCCACTCCAGCAAGTTTCCGGTAAATACCCCACACTCTTATTATGTACCTACCTAATTAAAACGTTTTAATTAACAATTGAATTTTGAATGCTTTAGTTGTGAACAAAGAAATTTAAAAGTGTTAATCTGCAAATTGAGAAGTTTAAATACACAAATAAGATGTTAGTTGATAAAGGCTTGGGGAATTTAAACGTGTTTCATTTTGAAATATTAAGTAGTTGAAACTTAATTTTGGATTTTGAAGGTTTCAAATGTATAAATGAGATTTTAATTTGTGAATGTTTGAAGTGCAAGTTACTGCACGCCAGTAATTATGGCCGCGCCGTGGCCGAGTGGTTGGACCATTCGCCTCTCACGAAAGCGGCCTGGGTTCGATCCCAAGGCGACTGCCTTGGTGGACAAAGCGGTATAGTGACGTGTTTCCTCCGGGTTTGCTATCTCATTGCAGCGGTACTCCATCTTAATTCCATGTATCATCAGGTCACCGCCTGTGGCGCCGCAAGTAATAAAAGCGGGCGTTAAACACTAACAAAAAAGAAACACGCCGATAATTATAATTGTGGTTATAGGGTATAGATTGGAATTAGATGCTGGAAGCCGTTAGTTTAGTAGTTTAGTTAATTCACTTAGCTTTTGACTCACTTTTTGGAAATATGTTAGATTGGCAAAGGTGTCAGACTTACCAAATGATTAAAGATGAGGAAATCAAACCTTTTGCCTGCCTCCGTGGTCGAATTGTGATAGAGCTGACTTCTCACCCGTAGGTCCTGGTTTCGATTACCGGCCATGGGGTGCAATTTTTCTTTAATTAGGATTATTCCCTCCTCTCTACGGAGTCTGGAAGTGTGAATGCGAGAGTGATGATGATGTATGTTTAAGGGTGTTCAACTGCTAGGTCATCAGCACCCTTATATGGAAAATGAATTATGTAAAGATAAAAGTAAAGACGAATTCATTACACAGAACTAATCATCAAAAAAGCCAGAGGTTTACAAAATAGGGCCAAAAGTATAACATATCGACATCTATAATACCAAATCTTTACTTGAAAGTTCACCGTTGATACAAATTTGAAAATTCTTTCGATGGCTTCGTTGTCGTCCGTCAGGACCTTTGCAAGACTGACTGGTGGGTTGCAGAGTCTCGAAGATGTGCTAAGGAAACAATCTAGCAACGCATAACAGACCGAAGACCTTAGCTACACAGCGGACAACGAGGAGCAGGGTCCCCCCTTCAGAAGTTAACCGTATGTAAAATTGCAGTGGCCAATATGCAAACCAAGATCATCTCCTCGCGACTAAGCTAGCTTATTGGAATTTCCTTCACTGCTCTAAGCTTATTTCCGTCTACTCCTCGTCCCAGCACCGCACTTCAAGCCTAAACTCTTCCGAAGTAATACGGTATATTGTAATACTGGGTTCTGTAGTTGCCGCAGGATACGAGAGCGAGTCTGCGTGTGAAAACAAGTTAAAAGCGGTGAAAACGTAACCTAAAGGTCCAAAGAGAGAAAACACCATCGAATGCTTCAGCCAAAGCCCCCCATATGGCATAAGAGTTAAAGAGTTCATAGAAATGTGCAGAAAGAAAGAACAAAAACTCTGTCCAGCGAGAGAATGGAGTAGACATACACATACAGTTGAACCTGCTTTATACGTAACCCAGTTCTACTTAATTCCCATTTATACGTAAATTTTTGTAGGTCCCGGTAAAAAGTAATGCATTTGTACGTGTTAAATTTCAGTGAAATACAACTGAGTTTTACGTAATTATAATGACCGTACGGCATACGTTATCTTAAAAGAAACTCAGGCGTATTTTCGTTATCTCTGTTGAAACGAGAAGTAAACAAACATTTTCGGTATCTTGTGTTTACTGTTGAACAGCGGTTTTGTCTTTCAGTTGCTTTTAATCAGCCATGTAGAATAGAAAAAGGAAATGGTACACACTAGATTAGAAAGCAAAGTTCATACGAGAGGTGGAACTTAATTCACACAAAATCAAAATTGCTCAGACTTAGGAATTGCCTATACCATGTATAGTTATCAGTAACAAAATGGGGTTATGTACATAATGCAAGAAAAGTGAAACAAGCCAAATTAAGTGATTTCTTTAAAGGAGGAACAAGTTCAAAATATTGTTTTCCTTATACATATCTTTGTTTGTAACATTTTACACATGTAGGCCCACTGTATTGCTTTTTAAAAAAAAATCTGATGTGTTACACTCACATGACTTTCTCTACTCTTGTACTAACCATTCTTACAAACTCTTATTCCTATATCTTCTTCGTGTTAGTTGAGATAAACATTTGTACAAATTATCTTATTGCTTATTTCCTTGTAGGTGCAAGGGGAATGTTAGAATACAGTAGGCTTTGAGCGATAGTCAAATGTTTTAAAGCTTTGAGACTCTGTTGTCTTTGCACACTTAACATATATTTAAAAATTAAAAAAAAAAAAAATAAATAAATAAAAAAAAAAAAGATCCATTTCACGAAAGTTCTAAGTTTTCCGAAACTCACACACATAACAAGGAATATCTCCGAAATGGTTCACCCTACAAGAAAATTTATTGGAACATAAACTGTGTATTTTAGCAAGATGTACATTTTTGTATAGTATGATTTGGTCTATCTCTAACGGTTTACCAGTTATGCAAAACTCGTCCAGAGTAAATACTACTACAGGGGCTATAGTCAGAAAATTCAAGATATACATTTCATTTGTCATACAAATATCTCAAACATATGCCATTTTAATGAAAATTGTTAGAGCCATTTTCAAGAAAATCAAGATTTTCGAAAAATTTTCCATGTAAAGGGTAGTTTAGGGTGGGGCTATTTTCTTCAAAATCTTCGTGTCGCATCCTTGAAAGACATTAAACTTAAATACCAACTTTGGTTTTTAACCGACTTTTCGTTTTTGAGTTATGCTGTCCACAGACTGTCAGACACACACACGGACCTTTTTCTAAAAATGCTTTTTTTAGATTCAGGGGATCTCAAAACATATTTCCGGTGAAATCTCGACATCTAATTTTTGGGTGGAATACAATACTTCCCCTACTTACCAGTAGAGAAAGTAAAAATATGATGCATTATCAAAATCTCAGTTGTAAGTAATTCTGAGTTACAAGTAATTTTCCTTCTTCCCCTTGAAATATACATAAATCAGGTTCAACTGTGTATCACTCCGCGCCCACTCCGGGATCGATGACAGAACACCTAATTTCGCCACGTGACGTATAATACGCGCTTTTTCAGCACAAGGCACACTTATTCGATCGTATCCCTAAATAGCATGTAGCACACAGATAAGGGAATTAATTGCCACTTACGTGATCGCATTCTATTAATCTGAGTTGGACATCAGCTCCTCGTAACTGTGTCGCGCGATTCATCATCATCCAGATTTATCACGCAATTTTCTATCACGACAGCTATATTACCCTCCAAGTGCCTTACTTGTTCTTCCCTAATCACGTGTTGAACACAAGCACTCCACTTTTCAGGTGACGTACTTCTTGGGGGTTTTTAGGCAATGTGTCTATGAAATTTGCTGAAAATTGCCAAAAAATTTGATGTTTACTTTTTGCATTTTTATTATACTTACACTTTGTACTTCAACGGCACACTTTGGTTTTCTCAATATCAGCCATTTTTAAAGCCCCAGGAGGGCATTTAAATGTGCTAGTGGGGGTGAGCGTTCCTGACTAAACTTCGTCGCTACAGCTTTGAAACACTTTTTCGTTTTAACTGGCTTTGATTTTAGTCTCCTGCAGGAAATTTTGCTTCAGAAAGGTTGTGAGTTGGCACTGCTGAAATGAATTCGATATATCGAGCTGAAATGGCACGAATCTGACACGTTTTACTTCCAAACAGTATTAGGCATTGCTTACTTAATAGGTTTTAATTTATTCGTTAGTCTATATTAAAGCAGTAACAAGCAGATATGTTATGCATTTAGTCTATAAATTAGCGAAAGTGCATAGTGTAGAGCTTAGCCAAGAACAATAAGTTTCTAAATTTTGTGAAAGGAAAGTTTTCAGGTTAAGAAACGATCAAGCAAACTTAACATTCTCAGAAACTGCTACTAAGGCCAAGAAGAAAGCAACAGAGGGTCCCATATATGGTGCTGGGGAATTTTAAATTAATTATATTTAGTTAAAGTACAAACATATATTGGTAAACTTTAAAATCCATTTTTCTTAATTTTTTTTCCCCAGCATTTTTCACTATTCAAAATGCTCCTTGGACCTAAGTTTATAACTTATTAGCTTGAAATTTTCAGGAGAGCTTCAGAGATTGAAGCATTAAACTTTGCCATGGGCTAGTTAAAAATATTAAATAACTGAGCTAAAATTAAATACTTTTCATAACTCATACTGAAAAAATTGAAAATATCAATAAACTATAGAAAACATTTTTTCTCTTAAACTAATTAAATCTAAGCAAAGGCCATATCTATATACTGAGCTCAATTTAAAAATTTAGGAGAGATACAATAAACTGTAGGATCTAAGGGTTATTTCATATTAGCATATCTAAAAGTGATTTATTATACACTATATATTTCAAGTTCCAAGTGTGAGAAAAAAATTCAAAGCAATCAGAAGAAAACTGTGATTTTTTAAATTTCATAGATACATTGCCTTAAAGTCATGTTATTCCTAGCGAAGTCACCCTTAACCTCATTCCATGCCACCTCTGTCGAGTTTAAGTAGCAGTGATAAAGGCGGTATTTGGGGTACGGCGTGACCCGCAAACTTAGCCATTTCGTCAACTACATGCTGTTTAGCATGGGACTTGAACCAGCAATTCTGCCTTCAGATCTTCGCCCAAAGCAATGCCTTTACTCTGTAACCACACTGTCACCTTTTCTCCAAGAACGTTTGGTATATGAACGTTCTAACCTCACTCTGTGGTAGGAGGTTTCGTTCAAATAGTACACCTTATTTCACGAGAAAATCTCTCCAGCACCAAATAATATCATATCTGTCCATAATAGCACTCTTTCTCGTTTCTGCTCACAAAATCAAAACCAATTTTCAGCTACAACTTCTCTCTGATGCTGTACCCATTTGCAAGGTCATACAAAATTGCTGTTAATTGAAAAGGGATTTCATAGGTGTTACCACAATTAATGCATATAAATATATGCATTTTATTACTTTATCTGCTACGTGTAGTAAGCAGAGAAAGTATTGTATTCCACCCAAAAATTCGATGTCGAGATTTCATCGGAAATTATGTTTTGAGGTCCCTGTATGGGTCTGGCAGTCTGTGGACAGCATAACTCCAAAACGAAAAGTCGGTTAAAAACCAAAGTTGGTATTTAAGTTTGATGTCTTTCAAGGATACGACACGAAGGTCTTGAAGAAAATTCCTCCACCCTAAACTACCCTTTACATGTAAAATTTTTCGAAAATTTTTGCTATCTCAAAAATGGCTCTAACGATTTTGAGTAAAATGCCATATGTTTGAGATATTTTTATGGCAAACTAAATATATCTCTTGGATTTTCTGGCTGTAGCCTATGTAGTCCTGTTTACTCTGGATGATGTTTGCATAACTGGTAAACCGTAAGAGATAGACCAAATCTCATTCTACAAAAAATGTAGATCTTGCTAAAACACACAATTTATGTCCAAATAACTTTCTTGTAGAGTGAACCATTTCGGAGATATTCCTTTTTATTTGTGTAAGTTTTGGAATACAAACTTTCGCCAAATAGAACATCGTTATTCAATTTTTTTTATCTTAGCCGGACAATGAGAACGAAATCTCAAAGCTTTAAAAGATTTGACTATCGCTCAAAGTCTAATGTATTCCTTTATTCCCCTTGCATCTACAAGGAAATTAGCAATAATTTCTGCGAATGTTTATCTCGACTAACACGAAGAAGATAGAGGTATGAGAGTTTAAGACATCAGACTTTTTTATTCAGGTGTCTTCAAAACGTATTTCTGGTGAAACTAAGCATTGAATTGTGGGTAGAATATAATACTTCCTCTTATCTGCTGCACGTAAGTGGCAGCTTTACTTGCACCTTGAATTTGCATTCTTAAGAACATAGAAGACTGGATTTTTTGACTAGCTTAATTTTGCTTTGTGTGTTCACTCCTTTGCGTAATACTTACATGAAAAGTCACTTGAAGGGTTCTTTGAAAAGCTTTCTTCTTCCATCTGGAGGCCCTGCATATCATGTTTGCGTATTCGAAACTTGTCTTAGGATCCTCGTGGGGTTAAGACCTCTGCACGCCGAATGGCGAAGGTCTTGCCATAGGTCATAAGGAAAGCATTATCCTAAATTGCTCACAAAATTCCTTTTATTGCATCCGGAAATATAATTCTGCAATCAGCAACACCTTTCTTTAAAATGAAACCTGTTTCTTCAAGTGCATTGCAGAACTAAGTAATCTAATAAATAACAGACTCAGAACGAGGTATAGGTAGTTAACCCTAATCCCTTCAAAAGAAGCCAGATATGGTAATAGCCACTTTCGTTTTCGGAAAGTAGTTTCGCGATTTTTGCATCCTAGGTTGCCAATGAAATAAATGTAAGTTTAATGTTTAAATAGTTCAAAGAGAATGTTTCAATAAAAGAGTTTATTTAATTTGCTTTCCTTTTTTACTTTCTCTACTGGCAAGTAGGGGAAGCATTGTATTCCACCCAAAATTCGATGTCGAGATTTCAACGGAAATCTGTTTTGAGACCCCTAAATCCCAGAAAAAAAGCATTTTTAGAAAAAGGTCCGTGTATCTGTGTGTCTGTCAGTCTGTGACAGCATAACTTAAAAATAAAAAGTAGGTTAAAATCCAAAGTTGAAAATAGTCCCACCCTAAACTACCCTTTACATGGAAAATTTTGATTTTCTTGAAAATGGCTCTAACGAGTTTGATTAAAATGTCATATGTTTGAGATATTTTGATGACAAATGAAATGTATATCTTGAATTTCCTGGCTATAGTCCCTGTAGTCGTATTTACTCTGGAAGACTTTTGCATAACTGGTAAACCGTTAGAGATAGACCAAATCATACTGTACAAAACATGTAGATCTTGCTAAAATACACAATTTATGTCTCAATAAATTTTCTTGTAGAGTGAACCATTTCGGAGATATTCCTTGTTATCTGTGTGAGTTTCGGAAAACTTCAAACTTTCGTGAAATGAAACGTTGTTTATTTTTACTTTCTCTACTGGTAAGTAGGGGAAGTATTGTATTTCACCCAAAAATTCGATGACGAGATTTCACCGGAAATATATGTTTTGAGACCCCCTGAATCCAAAGAAAGCATTTTTAGAAAAAGGTCCGTGTGTGTGGCTGTGTGTCAGTCTGTCAGTCTGTGGACAGCATAACTGAAAAACGAAAAATCGGTTAAACACCAAAGTTCGTGTTTAAGTTTATTGTCATTCAAGGATGTGACACGAAGATTTTGAAGAAAATAGCTCCACCCTAAACTACCCTTTATATGGAACATTTTTCGAAAATTTTGATTTTCTTGAAAATGGCTCTAACGATTTTGATTAAAATGTCATATGTTTGAGATATTTTTATGACAAATGAAATGTATATCTTGAATTTTGTGGCTATAGCCCCTGTAGTCGTATTTACTCTGGACGAATTTTGCATAACTGGTAAACCGTTAGAGATAGACCAAATTATACTATACAAAAATGTACATCTTGCTAAAATACACAATTTATGTCTCAATAAATTTTCTTGTAGGGTGAACCATTTCGGAGATATTCCTTGTTATGTTTGTGAGTTTCGGAAACCTTAGAACTTTAGCGAAATGCAACAACGTTGTTCATTGTTTTATATGTTAAGTGTGCAAAGAGAACGGAATCTCAAAGCTTTAAAAGCTTTGACTATCGCTCAAGGCCTACTGTATTCTAATATTCCCCTTCTACCTACAAGGAAATAAGCAATAAGCTAATTTGTACAAATGTTTATCTCAACTAACACGAAGAAGATATAGGCATAAGAGTTTGAAGAATGGTCAGTACAAGAGTAGAGAAAGTCATGTGAGTGCAACACATCAGATTTTGTTATTCAGGGTAGCTCAAAACGTGTCTTGCGACTGAAATCTCGACATGGAATTTTGGGGGGAGTAGAATGTTTAGATGAAATTGGGAACATTGGACTTTGATGGTATTGAAATGTTGGGGTTTTGAAAGAAGCCAGTCTGGCTGGATGAGTTGTGGCCTGTGAGGAATTTGCAGCACCCGCGAAGATAAGGAGCAGATATTAAGCTCTCTCCTGACATATTAGTCCGAAGAATACCAAGGGCTTTGAAAAGCGGCTGACCCCAGTAGGAAGTGCTATCGCTGGATGAGTAATGAACATAGGTACCTACATCTTACAATCAGTCAGCTATCAAAGAAATATAGCATCCTGTTTTCTGGCAGATGAATAACGGCAAACCGCAGTACTCGAGCAAGTTCCCCCACTATTAGCGTCTACATTGTTTCTCTGTAACATATTGACCGACAGGATAATTTGTCGTGATTTGCGATCAGGCGAATCTTAAAACTTCCGCCTTCACAACTTCTATCTGCAGACTCGTGCTGATATTTTGATTTGGTGGTTGGCTTTCCAAGTTCCTTCGAGGAATATTGATAACGAAGTCCTCTGCGTGAGACACTTTTAATACTGTCTCCAATATCTCCGACTTTGATGACTTTTCTTATGTCAACATGATCTTTATGTCTTGTAGTGGCCTTGGGTATGCACTTTTAACTCGTGTTAAGGGTACACATAGGAATAATATACATTCAAATTTTCATTGTAATATCTTCAGCACCTTTAAATGTATTATCATTTTGTGTATTGTTTTGACAGCGTACCTAAAATGCTCCATACGATGAACATTTCAAAATTTTGATCATTTTAAATACTATTCTGTTGTAGATAAATACCCTGAAAACAATGTTGGGAGCGGAAAATGTTATAATCCTTTGGTTTATTAAATAAAAATGATTAACTTTGAAAAACTAATTTTTTTCACGATTTGTATTGTTTTATAGAACTTCACAACTGGTAAAATTAAAGTTACAGAACAATCACCCTCACTATTTTTTTCTGCGTTATCAGTTTGTTGATTACAAGCACTCAGATTTCATATTCGGAGCATTAAATTTCCGGGAAATACAGCCTCCTCTGTATAACACGCGTTTACTTCGTAGTGAACCATGCGGAAGCACATGGGCTGTTTGCATACCCTGCCTTCTGTTTCCTGGCGTACTTTTCTCTTACACGTTCACACACATTGCAGTTCAAAATGCTGCTTGTTGTACTCTGATAGGTACAGAAGAAGTTAAAAATATGAAATTAACCTTCAGTGCCAAACAAATATTGAAAAACTTAGCTTTAAACCTCATTAATATTAACAAGTGAGATGCACTTCTCTGAGTCACATCCAGTGTGCGTTTGACGTGACTGGCATAAAGCAAACAGAACCAACATCCGTTCTGTTTCATTGTTTGGCGTGATACACTAACAATACTAATTAATTGCAGATTGTTGTTCGAAACATACTCCTCAGCAAGCATTACGTTAATTGGATGAATATATAGATAACAGAAAAGGTTGACTAAGGAAAACTGGCAGGGTATGCAACACATCACCCACATCCATTGACGCTGCGCCCCTGATGTCAGGTTATGTGTGATTGGGCTGAGAATAGACAACACCATTTAAGTTGGCTGATAAATATATCGACTCGTAACTGAGCTATTTGAAGCGGGTTACCGACTGTTTAAGGATATAGATGTATATGAGAGAAAAATCTGGCGTTTTGCACTCACATGACTTTCTCTACTCCTGTACTAACCATTCTTACAAACTCTTATTCCTATATCTTCTTCGTGTTAGTTGAGACAAACATTTGCAGAAATTATCTTATTGCTTATTTCCTTGTAGGTGCAAGGGGAATGTTAGAATACAGTAGGCTTTGAGCAATAGTCAAATCTTTTAAAACTATGGGATTCCGTTCTTTTTGTATGGTCAAAATATAAAAAATAAATACCGATCTTCATTTGGCGAAAGTTTAAGTATTCCAAAACTCACACAAATAACAAGGAATATCTCCGAAATGGTTCACTCCACAAAAAAATTCATTTGGACATAAATTGTGTGTTTTAACGAGATCTGCAATTTTGTATGGTAAGATTTGGTCTATATCTCACGGTTTACCAGTAATGAAAAATTCATCCAGAGTAAACAAGACTATGTGGATATAGCCAGAAAATTGAAAGTACACGAGTACATTTCATTTGCCATGAAAATATCTTAAACATAGGGCATTTTAACCAAAATCGTTAGAGCCATTTTCGAGAAAATCAAACTTTTTGAAAAATTTTCCATGTAAAGTTCAGTTTAGAGTGGAAGAATTTCTCCAAAATGTTATTGTCGCATCCTTGAAGGATATTAAACTTAAATACCAATTTTGGTTTTTAACCGACTTTTCGTTTTTGAGTTATGCTGTCACACAGACACACACGTACACATGCATCTTTTTCTTCTTCTTGTTCTTCTTCTTCTTCTTCTTCTTCTTCTTCTTCTTCTTCTTCTTCTTCTTCTTCTTCTTCTTCTGAATTCAGGAGGCCTATAAACATATATTTCCGATGAAATCTCTACGTCGAATTTTTGGCTGGAATACAATACTTCCCCTACTTAGTTCCTCTATACGTGGTAGAGAAAGTAAAAATACAAACGTTGAAAAATGTTGGCACACCATCTGTTGAATAGCCAGAGTAAAACAACTGAAATTAACGACATTTTCTGTCCCAGACCTGAGTCATATGTTGACGCACTCGCGAAAAATTTTCCTTAGAGACAGTATATGTAGTCTTTTAGTATAAATTAGTAGCCTTAAAAGTGAGCAAGTGACCATAATTTGCAATTGAGGGGATTACGGTCAGGGCTATCGGCGGGCAACATTAAGCCTTGAAGCAAGGCATGTTGTCAAATCAGTGTCGAGTTACCATCTGGTGCTTTCAGGCTCCATTTTAAATTCTGAAAGCCTAACCTCTTTGTTTTTCAAAGCTTTCTGTTAAAAAGAATAACTCTATTTACTAGGGATGGGTCGATACTAGGTTTTGTCGATACTCGATACCGATACATGATATTTTCCACGATACCCGATACTTCGATACTTCTAGTTTCAATACGAAATAGAATATTGGGAGAACTGTGTAATGCCAATGAAGTTAACTAATTAGGTGCACGTATTTAATGAGACAAGATTTAAAACCATCAGTTTACTTATTTTTAAACTCTACATTAGACTTTAAGGTTTGAGATATAGAACTGGAACTTAAAAATTCAATGCCACAACTGGAGAAATACGAATTGGTTTGAGAATTTAATGCCATTCTGGCAGTTTGTCACAATAGCCCAGTGGTAGAGCAGCCGCCCGGTTAGTAGAAGGCCCGTGGTTCAAATCCCAGTTGTGTCATTGAATTTTTAAGTTCCAGTTCTACCTCTCAAACTTTGCCCACACACGGCTTGTTTGTTTAAAAACACCAACAGTAAGCTTGTTGGCATAAATAAATAATAATCTACATTAGACATTTAAAAGCAAAATGCTTTTGAAACAGTCCACCTTTATAAGTTTTTGTTCAAAAATACTTGATTCTTTCGGAGTGAAGTGTACTTCTTTTTCTGCCACATGAGTCCTGCTGTTCTAAATAGTCTTTCAGAGAGAACCGTTGCAGGTGGAATATACAAATACTTAGAGACTAATTTTTTTATTTTTGGAAACGTTGAATTTGTTTTGCAGTAATCCAGTGCACCAGATAGACAAATCGTCGTTGAGATATGCAGTGATTTCTTGTTGGGAACTGTTAATTGGCAGTGAATCTGGCACACGGTTATTTTCTTGCATAATGTTACAGTACAGGTACCACATTCCTGGCAATTTCTCGGACTTTGCAGTCGGTGACATATAAAACAAATGAAAGAAAAGTTTGTGAACTGATCCATTTAAACGAGTATGTCGGCATTACACACTATGTCTACATAGCTATCCCATCTGAAGAAAAAAATATTAAAAATAAATTTTACCTGACCATTTTTGGATGCAGGAAGAAGTTGTTTGTTTACCTGTGTTGACATTTCTAGTTATCTCCAGACAGGAAACACTTCCTAGAAAATTCAGCTCAGCATGTAATTGGTCAGGTTGTCGCGGTCTTTCTGACCGCATCTCCGTCTTCGTCTCCATTGTTTACGTGGTCATTGCGACCACTTTAAAATGTTCTACTTGCGGCAATAATATTTTGTGATTTTAAAATAAAACAAAAATTGCAGAATCTTGTAGCTACAAGGAGAATATGAGAACACAGTACGCTTTGAGCAATAGTCATATTTTTTAAAGCTTTGAGATTCCGTTCTGTTTGCACGGTTAACATATAAAAAATGAATGTCGATGTTCCATTTGACAGAAGTATAAGTTCTCCAAAACTTACACAAATAACAAGCCATATCTCCGAAATGGGCCAGTCTACAAAAAAATTATTCAGACAGAAATTGTGTATTTTAGCAAGATCTACATGTTTTGTACAGTAAGAGTTGGTCTATCTCTTACGGTTTACCAGTTATGCAAGAATCATCCAGAGTGAACAGGACTATAGGGGCTATAGCCAGAAAATTCAAGATATACATTTCATTTGCAATGGAAATATCTCAAACATAGAGCATTTTAATCAAAATCGTTAGTCATTTTCAAGAAAATATAAATTTTCGAAAAATTTTCCATGAAAAGGGCTATTTAGGGTGGAGGAATATTCTTCAAAATTTTTCTGTTGCACCCTTGAAAGACGTTAAACTTAGGTACCTACTTTGGTTTTAAACCGACTTTTCGTTTTTGAGTTATGCTGTCCCCGAACTGACAGATACACAGACACACAGACACACACACAGACACACACACACACACACACACACACACACACACACACACACACACACTTACACACGTAGTAGAGAAAGTAAAAATACCACTCTTACGTGATTAACAATATTTTTATTTTTTCTACATATTAATTATGGATAATTTAGACTATGCCAAAGCCTCATTATTTTCAGCCATTTAAGGTTTACAGAATGTGCTTCAGATGCTACTTCCTGTGGGAACATTCCCAGGTTTCACCAAACAATGGGGCAAGACTTGCAGGAGTTCCCAGCAAGTGCTGGTCACTCTTAGTTTGGTGTTTAGTGCTTGTACAACCAGGTTATGCCATTGTGTCATATAAATGTAGCACGAAAATTGTTACTTTCTATAATTAAATGTTTTGGCTATATTGTTGCTGTGCTAGGGAGCACAAGTGCTGCTATCTGAAGCTACCAAGTGAATGTGCACAATTATTCATGATGTAAATGACGCTGTGAGTGTGTTATTGTTTAATATTGAAAGTGGACCATGTGAATATGCATGCTGGAGTCCTGGGATAGTGCAAATGCAGTGAGAGCTGAAAGTAATTTCTTCATGAATGTCATTATGAATGTAGAGAAGTCATTCAAAGAGCTTTAGCTCTGAATATGGTTGTGGTTTTTCTTTCCTCTGATATACCTCATTAATATGCATTCACTATAAGCCATGAAAACATGTCTACTAGAATGCAGTTCCCATCTTATTAAGTTAATGGGTTTTCCTCGTCTCATTGTTAGCTTTCTATTTGAAAGTAATGACCTTTTGCTTCTTTTTGTATTTACAATAAAGAAAATGCTTAAACATTAAATAATATGTAGCATTCAGAAAATCACTGTAATTAAAGATATTAATTGAATGAGTGGTTATGAGCGACATTCAAATTCTTAAGGAGTTGCTTTCAAATTAGTTCCACTCTAACATTAATACAAAGAATATAAACAATAGCAACCAAAGGTCACCAACGACAGATAAAAGTATGGTCTCATGAACAGTATAACTAAAAAAAAAAAAAAAGCTAGTTAAACACCAAATCTGTATTTAAATTCACTGTATTCCAAGAATGTGATGCAAAGATATGTGAGAAAATCTCCCAATCCAGACTCCCTTTACATAGAACAATTTTTCAAAATTGTGATTTTCTCAAAAAGTGGCTCAACGATTTTGGTTATAATATTGTATGTTTAAAATTTCATGAGAAATAAAATGTATAACTGGAATTTTCTAAGAATAGCATCTGAAGTTTCTTCATTCTGAATGTTTTTTGCGTAACGTCTTTGTTTCCGACTTAAGTTGTTTTTAAGGGTGACAATTAATGATTAAATTAGATTAGATCACTTTCAGCAACTTCACAATAGCCATAGAGGCCCATGTACTCGTTCTGGGTGGCTCAGTTGGTTAGACGCTGGCCTACTGTTCCAAAGGTTGTGGGTTCAAATCCAGCCCAGACTGATGGTTTTTAAGTGTAATTAAAAACAACAGCTCCATGTCAGTAAATTTACTAGTATGTAAAAGAATTCCTGCGATACAAAATTCCAACACACAGGTGACGCTGATGTGATCCTGGCAATTGATAGCGTCGTTAAACAACAAAATAAAAACAAGAGCCTCATGGACATTTAACATTTCAGTAGAGATCTACAGTATAGCATAAAAACACGCTATGTACAGGCACAAAAAACAAAGCAGGGATGACTGAAAAACACAATCAAAGCTTCCCTGCAGTTGGTTATAAATAAAGCTAACATAATTATGTTTACAAATACAAATTGAACTTTGTTTTAAACTTTCACTGCGCTTTTCCTGCCATGTGCCATATATTTAGCAATTTAAGTAGCTATTGAGCAGGCATCAAATGTAAACAGTGATTTGTCATTAAAGAAGCCAGACACTACTTACAAAGCCACATAAGTGTTATGTGGATAATTTGACATTCAGATCATGTTGTACAGAATAAAATGATTTTATTCATTAGCAGCTGTTTAAAAGCATCAAAATTTTCAACTGTTTCCTTAAGAATATTAGCAAGAGCATTAAGTATTCTTAGTTTCACAGTATACACTTTTATATAAGCAAGAAAGTTTAAGGTATTGCCTTCAAGCAAAAACAGGTCTTATCAGTCCTGAGTTTAGTACTGCTTAAGTTCAAAGGTTACATATATGCCCCTAGCACACAGAGAACCTTAAGACATGCATCATATACGACACATGGCATCGGAAGAAGATAAGAGACAGATAAAATCTTACTACACCAAAAATGTAGATGTTAAAGCATACAATTTGTCAGATCAAACTTTTTGTGGTATTCACCATTTTCAATATACTCTTCTTTCATTGATTTGAATTTTCAAATGCTTGATAGTTTTATCAACTATAAATCACTATTCTTATTCTTTTATTTTTTTCCTTTAAGTTCATGCACAAAGAACAGAATTTTGCAGCTATTGCATGTCAACCAGCTATGTCTGACTAGACATAGACCAATAAGCTTTTGTACAAATATTTACAGAAAAGTGAGTTGAGAAAGAAGTGTGAATGCATCATATCACATTTATTTTTCACATGCCTCTTTCTTTATTAAACTGCTTACAGCTAAGCATAAATTTATTTCTCGTCATCTAGGTTAGGTCTAGCTAGTGCTATCGGAAGCTTTGACTGAAACATTTGATGATGTTTTTACCCATAACCTTTAGGTCAGATTAATTATTATCGTAGGTCTTCTTTCCATTTTCCCTTTTTTTTAACTTACTTTCACACACACATTCACTCTTACATCCACACTTCCAGATTCAATGGAGAGTAGGGAATAACCTTAATTAAAGAAAATTCCCCCCCTCCCCCCCTCCGCAGCTAGGAATTAATTACACACACACACAGACACACACACACACACACACAATCTCATTCTCTCTTTCTCTCTCTCTCTCTCTCTTACTCTCATAAATACATCTTTCTTTATACCTGCTGAAACTTCTGCAGTTAGGCTGCATAGATAATAATTTTTGTCATGCCTTAGGTTAGCATTCTGTTTGATGTATTTTATAAACAGAAGTTATATATTCTCAACCTTTGAATAAAATAAATATAAAAATATTATAGCCGAGATACTAATCAAAATGTGTTTACATTTATAATTCTACTTCTTCAATATAAAACACCAAAAATCCAATGCTTATAGCATTAATTTTGCTATGCACAACAGCAAAATTTCAGTTTAATTGTTCCATCAACAAAGTAGATTATGAGAAGAGAAATATATTAAAGAAGCCTATACCTACTATTTCCTAAAATATTTCCATACTCTGTGAATGTTTTCTTTGTTACTAGTTGAGGAATTAAAAAGTGCATGTTTTGTTGGCAGATTGAGCGTGAAGTGATATTAAGTAGTGCAGACAAGAACTCCAAAATTCCAATCCTGCATGAGTACAAGAAACAGCGACCAAAATCAGCTTCAGCAGCCACCATTGCTCCTGAAGGACCCAGTAAGCAAGTAGCTTGGACTGAAGACAAAAAGGTAAGTTTGTTATGCCATTGCTTTCACTGAAAATGGTAACCTGAACTAAACGTTGAACATTACCACCAGGATCATTTCTGCTGCTGCCACCACCACCACCATCATAACCTCCTCCTGCCATATATTTGAGATATTTTTATGGCAAATGAAATGTATATCTTGAATTTTCTGGCTATAGCCCATGTAGTCCTATTTATTCTGGATGAGTTTTGCATAACTGGTAAACCGTAAGAGATACACAAAATCTTACTGTGCAAAAAATGTAGAACTTGCTAAAACACACAGTTTATGTCTCAATAAATTTTTTTGTCGAGTGAACCGTTTTTGAGATATGCCTCGTTATTTGTGTTAGTTTTAGAGATATTTTATACTTCCGTCAAATGGAACATTGCTATTCATTTTTTTATATATTAACCATGCAAAGAGAACAGAATTTGAAAGCTTTAAAAGATTTGACTATCGCTCAAAGCCTACTGTATTCCTATATTTCCGTTGCACATGCAAGAAAACAAGCAATAAGATAATTTCTGCAAATGTTTATCTCGACTAACATTAAGAAGATAGAAGAATAAGAGTTTGTTAGAATGGTTAGTACAAGAGTAGAGAAAGTCATGTGAGTGTAACACATCAAATTATTTTTGTGCCTTATCACATTATTTAGGAGTGTAATTCAGTGCACAAGTTTAAAATGACATCAAAGCGAAAGGTCATGATTTCAACTTATAACTAGTTGGATGCTATTAATCAAGTTGATAAAGGAGAAACATTGAAGAAAATAGCTGGTGAATTGGAAGTTGCTTTGCACCAAGCTGGGCGTACTTGGAGCATCAGCCCGACACCACTCCAACTGAACTATTAATGATAAAATGTTTGTGTGGCCTTAGTTCGTTCAAATACCACACAAGTTTAAAACAGAAGAATGTGGATCAGTCCTTTGTTAAGGAATGATGTGATTCTATGTGATTAAGATTTTTGTATTTTTTAATATCTTGTTAACAATACATGCTATCTACTGTACATAATTTTGTTGCAAAACATCATTTCTTAACATCATAAATGGAAAGTCTGCTTATTTAAGCAGAATTTTGTTTTTTTTATTACTCGCATAACCTGGATTATTATTTGTGTTTAGACAAGGAGGGAGAGCTCCTGCTTCGGCAGAAATCTTTATCAAAGGAAGGAAGTTAACCATCGCAAAAGAGTTCAAATACCTGGGAAGCACATTGCAAACAAGTGCCAAATGTTTTACAAAGCATATGACAGAGAAAGCAGGGCAAGCTATAAGGGTGATGCACGAAATCAGCTGCATTAGATTCCTTAACCTAGAGACAGCAATGGCACTATTCAGAACAAAAATCATGCTAATCCTAATATATGGGATAGAAGTCACACCTTAGCGAGAAGAATCTATCTGTATTTGAAAGAGTTAAAGCTCTTTATATCAAAAGGGCTATCAGAGTATCAAAACCCACCAGATCCAGACTCGTCTACCTCCTTGCAAGAGAAACATTCTTCATTAAAGACATCAGAAGCTTGTTACCTATAGGGAACACAGGAGCCTCAGATAAACTACTAAAATCAATGGAAAGAAAAAGGGAAGAAGTACCCCCAAAACTCTATGGGATAGGGACCAAGATAGACCAAACATGGACAACAGCCAACTTCGATGTGAGGCATGTGCTAACAAGAATGGCAGTACATGGTTTTTACCATTTGATATGTAACAGCAAAGCTTTTAATGAACCATCGAAAATATGTGTATGTAAACTATGTGGACAGATTTGTGAGCGCTACCACTTAGAACTATGCAGCAAAAGGCAACTATCAGAGAATATGGAAATATGTAATTTATACGTATATAATGTATTTTAATGTAAATCTATGACTTTTAGCTGCAATAAAAGTATTGTTATAGCCTGGATTATTCAGATTTTTTATTTTCCAGATTGCCTTTGGTCCCAGATAGTGTGGATAAACAAGGTTTTACTGCAAATATAATTTCACGCTGTATCAAAATGTTGTTTTCTAGTAGATTAAAATAACAATTGAGTATCTGTTACACGTAGGTACATATTGTTTGTTACTCACTGCACTTATGACTTGTGATGTGAATGATAAGCAGAAGAAAGGATAAACTCTAGTGTTGCTTAGGTGAAGATGTATTGCTAAGAACTGTACTTAGTATTTAGAAGCACAGGTTGCCTTATTGGGAATCAAGTATTTGCATATCCTTTCTCTCAACCTTGAAGTTATTTTCTTAGTGAAGAAGATTCATATATGGTAAATTCAAGCAAAGCTATTTTTGAAGTAGTAGCACACAATACCGGTATGTGGCTACTTGTGAATTCTGGGAGCTTGCTGTGGATGCAGTCTGCATGCTAACACTCTCTTGCTAGCATTCCTCGTGGTGCCCAACCCCCCTTAAGGTGGAGAATTCATGCTGGAATATAAATAAAGTAAGGGAAATAATAAGCATGTGGTGTCAGTGCACTTGTCAGTTGGAATTTTGTACTCTCGAGGTGCACTTGCTTAGTGCATGTTCCTCACTACATTTGTGAACTTTGCACAGACAGCAAATTCATTTAAAGTGCTTAGTGCTTAATTCAGTGATCTAGGTAAGTTATTAATATTTTCTTCACTATATTATTTAAACATTCTCTCCCTTGCACATATAGATAAAGCAAGTGTTGCATTCCCCCCTAAATTTGACAATGAGATTTCACTGGTAATACACATTTTAAGGTCCCTTGTATCCAAAAAAACAATTTTAGAAAAAAGTCTGTGAACAGTGTAACCCAAAAATGAAAAGTCAGTTAAATACTACACCTGATATTTAAATTAAGCATCTTCTAAAGAGTGCAAATTGAAGATTTTCAAAAAAATTCCTCCACCCTAGACTACCATTTACATGAAACATTTTTTGAAAATTTGATTTTCTCAAAAATGGCTCCAACAATATTGATTAAAATATCATTTGTGTAAGGGGAGATTGTACTGCCGACACCACCAATGTAAAATTCATCTCTTTTAGGTGCAATTATTTCAGAAACTAAGATAGAAGTTTGAAATTTTAAGGGATCTTTTCTCAGATATATGTGATGCAACAGGACAAAAATATTAAGATTTTTCTATATAGTTGCTGAGAAATAATTTTTTCTCATAGTTCCAATTTATTTAATTAAATTTACTTACAAAACATTTTTTAATATTAAATTATTCTCTTACTTCACCAATCTTTTAAGACTGTTGTATAGAGGATAGTAATGTTTATGTTGTGTAAAAATTTCACTCTTCTAGGTTTAATAGTTTCTGAGAAAAGTGTACCAAAGGCACTAAAAATGCAATTCCGGGAAAAATGCAGTAAAGTTTACGCTTTATCAATGTTTGGTGTTCTACTTCTAAATGTGATTGAATATTGCTGGTTTTAATGCTTTATATTCTAATCTTTACTTTAAGGGGAGATTGTACTTGAATTTTGACAAAATTTTGGATTTTTTGTTTTAATCATTCTTAAATAGTTTAATATATGTATAACATGAATATAACAGATTTTTTTTGAATTTGAGGTGTAGTGTGGCAGTAAATTACAAATAATACAGCCTTAGAATCTCAAATTAAAAAAAAAAAAAATCTGTCATATTCTTATTATAGATATATTAAACTATTTAAAAGGATTAAAACAAAAAATCCAAAGTAATCGAGTGAAATGGCTCCGTGGTAACATGTGAGGCTCTTCTAATCTTTACTTTAAGGGGAGATTGTACTTGAATTTTGACAAAATTTTGGGTTTTTTGTTTTAATCATTCTTAAATAGTTTAATATATGTATAACATGAATATAACAGATATTTTTTGAATTTGAGGTGTAGTGTGGCAGTAAATTACAAATAATACAGCCTTAGAATCTCAAATTAAAAAAAAAAAAATCTGTCATATTCTTATTATAGATATATTAAACTATTTAAAAGGATTAAAACAAAAAATCCAAAGTAATCGAGTGAAATGGCTCTGTGGTAACATGTGAGGCTCACATTTGGTAGGTTGTGGGTTTGATTCCCATGGCCAACTTTCCTGACCCATGGTTTTTTTTGTAGGTTTCCCCGGGTCACTAGGTGAATGCTAGGAAGAATAATTACATCCCCCAAATTTCTGTCGTTTCATTTCGTTTCATTAATTGCTTCATTCATTGTTCATCCCAGTGGTTCTTTGAAGATTACAAGTGTCAGCGAAGGTATTAGGAACAGCTTGGCAGGGATGACCTGTGCACAGGAACTTCTTGTGTCCCTCATTATCTATGAGATCCAGGTAGGGGCAGCATCTGGAGGCATTGGACCCATGCCAAGGTCCCCTAATATGGTCCTGGAAGACTTTGAGGTGTTGTCAAACTGAGCTGCCCTCTTGGAAGTATAGGTACAATAGACCTCACGAGTGTCAAGCCCCCTCCATTTCTCTTCTATTCCTATTCCTAATAGCAAAGTATAAATATATGTGAGATGAAATAAAAATTTAATCTTAAAGACAGGAAAAGTTGAAATAACACAATACTTAAGCCTCTGAAATATACATTGCAATAATGAAATTGTGGAATGACAACCTAATCTACAATCATTTATGAATCCTTTTCACTGGGACTTGTGAGGCAGATTTTATTTTGTTGTTTAACGATGCTGTTAATTGCCAGGATCACATCAGCATTGCCAGTGTGCCAGGATTTCATCCTGCAGGAGTTCTTTTACATACTAATGAATCTACTGACATGGAGCTGTCATTTTTAAGCACATTTAAAACCCATCATCTGGGCTGGATTTGAACCCACGACGTTGGGATCAGTAGACCAGTGTCTAATCCATTGAGCCACATGGACAGACTTTATGAAGCAGTTTAGTACAGATTGTTTACATTCTGTTTTTCTATATAAATAGCATTTTTTTTTCAGGGGCATATGATGCAGATTCAGGATGGTCATCGAGGTGCCAAGCCTTCTCTCTCACAAGATTACAGAAGTCCATATCACGGAGTAAATGGTGTGACAGAAGGGCCATATCACTACAATGGGTAAGTTGTCCTGTTTAGGGTTACCAGATTATGTAATGGAAATATAGGACAGAATGGTAAAAAATGTAGGATATTTATCCGTCAATGCAAAAATAGTATAAAGTTTTAATTTAAGTGCTATTTATACCGGGTGGAAGGGAAGTCAGATTAATTTAAACCAGTGGTAGATCTCGGTATTTGGAACACATTTTGTGTCCTACGTTTTTATCTCTGACCATTTCCTACGGAGATATTTTAGTTTTATCGAAAACAACCTGGCAACACTGCAGATTGTGTGGGTGATCACTTTTCCTAGCTCAGTACGTAAACAAGCAGCTTAATGGTGTATTTTAAAAACAAACTCGTACCCTGCCTTGTCCGTCTGCATTTGCTGTGGAGCATAGGGGCCAATCACAAGCATTAGCTCCCAACAAAAGCGAAAGTGCCCGGCCTATTTACATTCACAAACTAGGTCAATTCCCTGACCAACCTCAATGCAACATTGTCAACTTACCTAACGTGTGGGAAAGCAGCTTTGGTTTTCCTTCACGTATTTTAAGTGATTAATTATTTCGTAACCCTGTGTGATGTCACATAATTACTAGCGAAGCTATGTCAGAAATAAGTTACTCTACGCATCTTACAAGTAACAAACTGTTATCTTCATACACTCCTGTGGAATTACGCATCTAATTGGGAATAAAAAATTATTTACTTTTTTGAAACTGACTGATCAAAGAACAAAATGCCATTAGACTTTTTTGTTTGTAATGCTTCTGTGAAGCACATGTTAGAAGGAATGTAGTGACTTCCCTTCCACTCTGTGTATACCACAGGCACATACATTTATATTTTCCTAATACCCTCAAACATACACTGTTAAATGTGATCATAATAGTCAGTCATACTTTTCTAAAAAAATTAATCTTGAGCAAAACATCTAGCTTGTTTGAAACATAATCAAGAAATTCCACACAACTGAAGTTTTTAAAATTATACTTCATTAAAACAGTACCTCTAACTGAATCAATAGATAATCTGTCTTTTTCATCCATTCACTGCACTGTTATTAAGGAAAATACTCTTTCTACATTAGCGTTTTGTTTAGGGATGTATTCCCTTCTTCCAGCCTTGAAACACTTGTATTTCAACGACAATGCATCATTGAATTTGCATTTTCCTTTTGGCATTTGTCTTGTAACAAAACACTGTGAGTTAACTGGTAACTTCCCACTTCCTTATTTTTCGACAATCAGAATGCAAATGGATGTTGAGAGTAAAGCATCACTTTGCTTTGTCTCCACAGAATACCAACCTTCTGCCTCAGAGTGCAAATGCTGCATTGTCAATCTCTTGTTCAATGTTACTAATGAATATTTTTTTATGCCTTAAATTAATATTTTTAATTAATCGTGATAGAAAACTGATTTCAAATACATTCCTAAATGCACCCAATTTCGTTAGAATATTCATCTATACTAATAGAAATAAAAAGGAACAAAAAGTGATGCAAAATAATTTTTTTGATGGTATTTTTAATTTAAAATAGTTAAAAGTGAACCTCCATGTCAGGCTGGGCCTAGGCCTGAGAACTTGCAAAAACCTCTACTGGCTGCCATTGGTGCAGCCACTGTTACACTCTTTTGAGTATTATGGTATCGTACCACCATTTGTTGATGGCGTAAAAATGATTGCCTTCTTACAGAGCCATAGTAGCAAGAAAGGAGAAGCAAACTTTTTGAGAATATTCCTTTTGATTTATTTGTTTTTCTGTTTACTTTTGTAGACAACATGGTGGAAGCTCTACAGGTGCTGTTCCTAGAACCTGGACAGCAAATGGACGCATGGATGATGGCCAGGACAACTGTCGTGGTAGGACCCAAGGTCAACAGTTCCAGTCACAAAGCATGGCGGGCAGAAGTCCTGCTCCATTGCCACATCATAACGGCCAACCTTCTAATGCTGAAAATGCCAAAATTTCATCTGAATACAAAAGTGGGGATGTTTCGCAAGATCCTGAGAGGGGAAATGGTGAATTAGGAAAAGATGGGTCAAAAGATGGTGACAAGAACAAAGCTTTCCCAACTCGGACTTATCACACAATCAAAGATATGATATCAAGTAGGTTTGGTAGTGGTAAAGGACCAAAAGAGGGGGAAGCATACAGTGCAAATATGGCAGAGCAGGGAATTAAAAATGGGGAGAACAGTCAGAATGGTGCAACAGCTCTCAATAATATCCCAAATGCGGGTGGTGAAGGCAGTCCTCGAAAAAACTCTCATAACAGTCGAATGGTTCCCAAAGATGATGATTTGGAGCTTTCGCAGAGACAGCAACATATGCTAGGAGGAGGGCCCCAGCAGACATTAGCTTCCACACGGAGAGAAGGAGTGTATCAGAGCCCCCATGCAGCAGCAAGAAGAATAGGAGATGCAGCATCAGAAAATGCTAGAGGACACTCTGATCAGCAAAGTGTCTATGTCCCTCCTCAGGAACATCAGGGGGGCAGAATACCAGCAGAGTATCCTAGTGGTAGGGAATATGTACCTCAGCAACAAGAAAACTTGTATAACTATGGCAGCCAAAGGCATCAAACTATGCCCAAGCCACAGAATCAAAGGTTTGCGAACCAACAGAGTGTTTTGGAACAAAATGGAATCTATATGGTAATGAGACAGGGTAACAGCAATAATCCACAACAAGGATATCAACATGCTGTTCCAGCAAGCACCATTAATGCAGGTGCAGGCAACTACCAGAGTGGCCATTACGGGAACAAGGAAAGTCAATATGGCAATCATGAACAAGGTCAGCAAAAAACAGAATCTCAGCCTTCAGGGGACATACGCCGGCAGAACATTGTGGGAGTACTGGAAGGGAGAGGCTTTTCCGCTCATGATGGTTCCCGGCAAGCTGCAGAGAGCTCAAACTATGGCACAACAAATGCACAAGGAGCTAAAAGAACTGAACCACAGAGTTCTGGGAATCAAGGTCGTAGGGGATCTATTCCTCAACTGGATGAAGATGATGATGAAGGTGGATTTGTGATGGGTATTGGTCGGGGAAGTGCAGGGGCCAAAAGCTTGAGAAGTAGTAGTCATTCGAGGGGTGGTGATAACTTTGCCAACGCTGCCCATCCACAGTCATCTGGACAGAGCTCTGATTATGAAAAGGCAACGCAGAGGAGCACAGGACAGTCTTCCTCTAATGCAGACTCTGGCAGAGGTAGCACAATATACAGCGGTGGCCATCAGGCTTCACAAGGCGGACTTACTCCAGAACGTCTTGACACCAGCACTGAATCTTCCGATTCACCTCAAGTAGTGGGCAACCGTAGAGATGGAATATATGGCCTGCCATCCAATTTAGCCACAGGTAATGCTCTATGTAGTTCTGCTTTTAGCTTTTTTAATGCATTAAGAATTTCCTGCAATAAGAATCAAAACAGAAAATAAGTAGCCAGAGTATAGTCATAACTTAAACTTCAGATTTGTTTAGTTTGTGTTTATTTTTGATAAGGAATTAACTTCTGCAATATGAGCGTCACTACGAAAGTTTTGAAATGCAAGAAAGTTAAAGTTATTCACTCGAATTGGATGTAGGATGAGATAGCCCCATCCTTTGTGAGTAAACTGGTATCAGGTAGTGACTCTTTCACTTCAAATTCCAGTGGTGCAAGGGTAAACAACACATAGTACACAGGAAGCCAGGGGCTTGGAAGAGAGTATTTTCGCTCTTTCCAAGCATGCAATTTTTTACCATCGGGAACATAGAGATCACATGAGGCCAGGTCGGGGCTATATAGTGGATGAATGATACGTTTGACCTCTGTAGACTTCAGCCACTGAATGGTGATACTGGCCATGTGTGTAGATATGTTGTACGATAAAGGATCCCTCACAGTCCCATGCATGGGCACCATTCTTGAAGCTTAGCAAAAATTTTTGGTAAGCAAACTGTGGTGTACCATTTAGTGGTAACTGTGCGTTGCTCCCCCAGAGAAATATTTGCCACAAAACCACCCTTTAGGAAAAGTGAGGCTACCATTTTCTTGTGGACACTTTGGAGACACTTCACTTTTGTTGATGGATTGTCATCAGAAAAGATTCACACCACTGATTGCCGCTTGGTCTCTGTATCAAACTAATAGTAGTTTAATAGTAGTTTACCTTTTATTGTCAGCTGCAAACCATTCTTTAAAGAACTAAACATTTTGCCATTGCCCTGTATATACTTATATGAAACAATTGTACTAGTGCAAACACACATCAAAGATTTTACCACCAATTCTGAAATTCACTGTCATAACACAAGAGAAAAAACTAAATTACATCTAACCCCACATAACAAAAAATTGTTTGAAAATAGTTTTTACTACAGAGGCATTAAATATTACAACAAATTACCCATTGAAGTAAAAAATATAAATTCCATTCACCGTTTCAAAAAACATCTCAAGCAATTTTTGATGGAAAAGTGTTATTATTCAACTGATGAGTTTTTGCATTGTTGAGGTAAATGCAGATCTAAGGATGTAAGCGTGAGTTTTAGATGAGGGTTTGTAGATAGATTGTGCCTGTGAATATTATGTATGTAAGTACTATATTTTGTAAGTAGTTTTTTTAGTGGCACAACCACAACATGTATATGTTTTATGGTTGAAATAAATAAATAAATGTAGGTGTCATCATCTGTGACAATGTCAGAAACGTCTCTAAAGTTGCCACCTTTGAATCTTGTCACAGCATTCCACAGGGGCATGTTTTTGTTCTTCCATCAAATTGTGAGGCACCCATCGGGGTGTGACTCTCCTCAGGAATTCATGGAGGATTTTCAAAACTGCTGGCTATCCAATTTGCAATGCTGCCTTAATTTCTTTAAATGTTATTCCATTATTTTCATGAGGCATTTTTCTCAATGTTGCAATATTTTCCTTAGTCGCTGCCAATGCCAAATGTGCACTTCTCTCCTCAAGGATGTTTGGCACCTTTTAAATTCCTGAAACCACTGAAAAACTATGGCATGGAAAGGAACAATGTCCCCAAAAGTCTGTAATAAACGTTCAAGACTTTGGACTGCTTTAACCCCTTTTAGGATCATAGGAAGTCGTTGAGCGAAAATTTTCTGTTCCAAGCTCCATTGAAGGAACTAACTACCTGCATGCCGTGGGTTGTTCATCCTTGCACTGCTGGTTTCTGAAGTGGGAGAGCTACCACCTGATACCAGTTTACTCACAAAGGATGGTGCTATCTCATCCTGCATCCAATTCGAGTGGATCAACTTTCATTTTCTCACGTCTCAAAAGTTTCGTAGAGAGCCTTGTAAATTTCTTGTTCTTCTGTGCTTGTATGTAAAATTATACATTGTGCATTACTGCATATTTCTGAGATTGCTGCATATTTCATAATTTTTCCATGCATCTAGTGCATATAATAAACATACTTTTAAGTTTTTAATATTAAAACTCTTCAACCGAGGATACACATACCTCATGACAGCAGGCCCAATCACAGACCATCACCCGCTCATTGACTAGGACGACACAACCCACATCCTCCAAACCATAGTACATATTTGGAAAACTGAGGAGACTTTTTCATCTTTTTAGTCCTGAAGATGGCCATGGAGTCTACAATGGCCGAAAGCTCACGGCTGATCACCCGTGAAGCCTTGTTCCATAACCTTTGCCGTGAAAGCTTCAAATCTTACATTAAAATTAATAGTTAAACACATTGAGACAAAACAATAAAATCCTTAGATCATAAGCTATGTGAATAAGTAGTAGTAAGAGCATGTGTTAAACACTACAAAAAAAGAATAAATAGAGAATGGAAAATTACTTTGGTTCAAATATTCATAGACGGCAAAAAATCTTTGCCTCAGCCTAGAAAAACTGAATCATAAAACATAACTATTGATAACTATTTTGAAAATGGCTAATGCTGCTAAAGGACATTATTGGACATAAACAGTATATTTCAGCAAGTTTTTATAGTTTTCCAGTTATGCAATATTATAAAGCATTCAATGAGACTGAAGAGGTCCTAAAAGTCTCCTCATGCAAGCAAATTGTTAAAATATTTTTTAGAAAATAAAATTCCCTTTTTTAAGTAAAGGGTTATTTAGATATGGACAATTATGACAATCTTAGCCTTGCATCCTTGAAAAATGCTGAACATAAATACTAAATGTGGTATATATCTGACATATACAGCTTCTTCTCTAAGTGGAGCCTAATGTATATTTTATACCAACCATAGTAAACTGGTTGTGTGCTTTTATGAGAAAGAAAGAAAGAAAGGACGAAGAAAGGAAATTTCTCTCTCTCTCTCTGTCTCTCTCTCTTACACACACACCTATACACACAGAAGTAAGAGAATCAGAGGCAGAAAGAGATTTAAATTGCTAACTGAAAATGTATATTATGTTACAGCAAATGATTCAGAATGGGTGGATATTGTTGAGTCTGAACTGCGGCAGATACTGGATCCAAAAATGCATGGTCTGGGTCATACAGTGGTCCCTACAGGTACAAATTCTACACTAAGTGAGAGCATATCCTCTCTAACACCACCTCTGCCTCCCCTTTCTCCAGGAGGAGGTTCAAGTCCGTCCATGTCACCACAGAACTCCAGATATAAGCATGGATCTCGGTAAGTTTGGAATTCTTGATGCTCTCTTCTTTAAGAAACTGGAAACTAGGAGGTTAACTTTCCTTCATTTAAAGAGGGATTTTCTATTAGTTAATTTACAGCTATGGTATTTTAGGACAATTTTTAGTTCATTTTTAAAATTATGAAAGCTTTTATCATCATATGTAAATTTAAATAAGTTTGGTCCTTTTTTAAGTACCCTTCAAACACAGTGACATAAGGTTACAGATGTTGCATTGTAATCCCATGGCTCCCTCTGACCCACTCCTTCCACCAGACTGACTATAAATATAAACCAAACAATAGTCTCTACAGCATTCTCTGAAGATGAGAGTGATGTTAGCTGTTGAAAGTTTGGAAACCCTTGCAGGATTCACCGGACTGAAAGCCCAAGAAGAGTTCTTTTCATATCGCTGCCAGGAAAGCTCCACACACCTCTATGGGCAGCTTAAAGTTTTTTGTCACCATGGTTTTTCAAAAATAGATACACTAATATTTCAAAAAAATATTAAATATTTGCAATAAAAATGTGTTATTCAAAAACAGATCAAACTATAAACTGTTCTATGACTGTGTTCGTGGCTCTCATGTTGAAGGTTTGTGGTTTGATTCCTGGCTCTGGGAGGTGATTTTAAGTTGGTTCTATCCCAACCTCCACCTCTGACCAGCTCATGTGTAGAGCAAGGTAGTATCCAAAACATTCAGGCCTGGTACTGCCATCTCAACTGTAGTTTCAGTAGAGTTTTGTACTGATAGATGGCAACACTAGCACATCTGATGAGTGAGTGTTTAATGTTTCATGCACCTGGGCAGATGTGTAGCGATTTTACAATGGATCCAAGATTAGAACAGAGAATGCACATCAAATCCTGTGCAAATCTTGGGAAAAAGGCTATGGAGATCCTTGCAATGATTAAATAAGCGTTTGGGGGACAAAGCATGATTGAGTGACATGCTTAGTTCAGGGTTTGCCCATCAGCTGCACAATGCCTGACATTGTTGCCAAAGTTCAACACCTCATTCATGAGGATCAACGTCAAACCATTGAAGACCTTGCTCATGAAGTGGAAATTGGTTATGGGATATGCCAATGAATTTTAACTGATTGAGATGGGCATGCATTGGAATTCATCCCAACAAATCAAACAGTGAATTCTATGCACTACTGTGTCATTTCGCAACAGCTCTGTGAAAATGTGTGGAGATGCAGCCCAAACTCTGGTGACAAGGTAACTGGCTGTTGCATCATGATAATGCACCCTCACAATTCCTTGTTCATCAGGAACTTTTTGACCACAAACAACAAGGCGGTTGTCCCCCACCCACATGTGTGCTGCATGTGGCAAAGTGTAGCGGTTTCTGGGAATGGAGGGTTAAGGAGGCTCTGTCCATCTCCTCCGAGAAGAGCACACTAAACCGGGATGCCTGATTGCAGTTTAGTCCCTCCTGGAAACTAGCCTTAAAGTTGGAGATCGACCGACTCAGAAAATACAGATTCCAACAGAGCGTTGAATCACCTCCACATTAGACTGGGTGTTTTCTACTCGGTATGTACTAGCGGACAGTACATATAGTGGTCCTTTCACTCTTACTAGTCATTCATCATCCTGATGATGGGAGAGATGCACACTCCCGAAATGTCAATGGCTCTTCATCACTATATCTGGCTCAAAGCCCGAGAACATCTTGAATAGGTTTGTTTTGTTTTCAGAGGTTGGTAATACATAGAAATATTAAGTAATTGAGCATTTGTAGCTTTGGTAACTGTTCTAAATAAGAACACTAATGATATGATGGAAGCACAAGAAACATGTTTGCATAATTATTTTAAGAACTTGCAGCAAATGCTAAGATAAGTGAAGCTTTTAGTCTCTAAATAATTACTATATTTAAGACTCCAATCTCTATTTTGTCTATAGAAAATTATGCATTTATGTACAGTAAGGAATAATGACTAAGCAGCTGCAGTGGATTGTGCTACTTGTGCAATTAACTATCAAGTGATACATTTTGTATAAAGGATTATTTTTGTTTGCAGAAAAGCTTCCCAGAGTGGTGGTGGGGGAATGAGCAAGTCATTGCATGTAGGGCGTGGTAATAGTGGAGGCAACACCAGTGCCAATATGCGGTCAGGGTGGAGTGGCCGTGGCAGCAGCAAGAACCAACTTACTGCGGAAAAGCAGCACAGACAGAGCAGCAAGAAATCAGAACAGCTACTCTCTACTAGTGCTAAAGGAAACAAAATTCCTCTCAGTATGTTTTAACTTCTATCTAAGATATTATAGTATTAGTAATGGTATTGTTATTGCGCAACTGAATATAAATGCATGTATCTTTATTCTTCTTAAATATTGATTGCGGGTCATTTACAATTTATGAATGTGTATGAGTATAGATAAACAAATAAATAAAACCTGCATAGCTTATAACCTGGCTTCTGGATACTACATCAGGCCTTAACATGAAAATTTATTTTACCTTTTTTTAAAAGCAAACTCTTTTACATCAAACAATTTTAAAACAAACATTTGCTGAAAAAATCTAAATACTATCTTCCTAAACTTACTGGTTGTTGGACTCAAATAACCTTACAATTCTAATCACTTGAGTTATCTAAAACAGGTCTTCTTCTACTTTGCATATGCTAAACTTACAAAAATCTTTTTTCTGCTATATTATAACAAAACTATTGAAAGACTAATATACGTTCTTAGGCTTTCATGGCCGGCGTTAGTCCAATACATGTTGGGTTTCGAGCTTGTAGGTCGTGGTCCAGTTGACAAATTGTCTGACGTTTCACCCAAGACTGCGTTGGACATCTTCAGAGTGACTCCCGATTTGGTTCCTTTCTTATTAGTTGTTCATCTGGTTCGTTATCTTCTAGTTGTGCTTCTCTTTGACAAGATTTTACATTATAATCCTTCCTCAACCCTTTCACCGTGTTTGCCGTCACATAGACGATGGGGCATTTAACCTTTTCACTGTTGAGATATACTCCACTTTCTTTAATGCTAATCTAAATAAATTGAATCCAAGTGTTTGCAGCCACTCCTATTGTAAAAATATTAAATTAAAATTCTACATTTTTGCAATAAAACTAGCTTTTTTTGAGAAAAAAAGAAAAATCCATGCAACTACAGTCAAATGTAACCCCATCAGCTTCCAAGTGTGCCATTACACTGATTATTCTACTTGGGCCCTCCCCTTCCTTTACCATAGGCACATTTGACTATGGTTGCTGGGATTTGAACTCGCGATGTTTGGCTTTGAATGAATGGCCATTTCATTGTGTATTGCCTTAAACATCACAGCTATCTGAATCACTTCAGCCAAGGTTTCTCAGAAAGGGATATGAAAACCGTTTTAGGAATTTGAGGAAGAATGGCGTATGTAGCAAAATATCTCAGCAGTGAAAGGGTTAAAGGTTCATTACTTATTGTTTTTCTATCTTGAGTTCATCTATCTTGTCCTAAATATTCTTTTAATGCTGTTACAGAAACCAGCTGGGTCATTTGATATACCTAATTTTCTTGCATCCTTATGATTTTCCATGTGCACTTTCCTGTAATTTCCTTCTTCCTTCCTGAACTAGTTTGCTATATTTCTTGCACTCGTGTGTGAGGGCATCCTATCTTTTTCTAACAATGTAAATTAATTAATTTATACTTTCTCTACTTCCCTATAGTAATTGGAGGAAGTATTGCAGTCATGCCAAAAAATTTACATCAAGATTATACCAGAAATACATGTTTGGAGCCCCCTGAATTTAAAAAGAATGTTTTTATTTACAACCTTTTTATTTACAGCATGTTCCATTACATATAGTAATGCTGTATATGGTATTATTATTCCTTCTACCCCTATGTAATTATATACCTCAGTGTGCATGTGTATGTATGAGAACAGCACAACTCAAAAACGAAAACTCAAAAGTGGTTTATATCCCAAACATGGTATTTAAGTTTAGCATCTTCCAAAAAAGCAATACAATGATTTTCAAGAAAATTCTCCACTGCAAACTACATTTAGATAGAAAAATATTCAATACCTTTGAGTTTCTCAAAATGTCTCTAATATTTTTATTAAACTATCATGTTTAAGATGTTAGCATGACAAATGAAATGCATATCTTGAGTATTATGTAGGTTTTATGTACACATTATATATCTGTATAAATATGAGGAAAGAACCATAGAATTGCAATTCATTTTCACGATGTGCACTGTGTGACAAATTCCTGAAATGTCCATTTTTCTTGACATTTCCTCTCATTCTTCAGCTGAAGAGAGGGTAATCACCCTGTAAAGTAAAATGATTGTCCTTGCAGGTGCCTCTGTGTTTGGCCTAGATACTACAGACTTAACCTCAACCACCACTGGCCTGGATTCCATGCTAGAGGGTAATACTGAAAATAACTCAAGTGACGATGATCTCAGCACAACAATAGATGCAACTGATGCACATACTATCCGTAAGCAGCTTGAAGGCCTAGAGAACATGTATTCAGAGGTATGTATAAGGACAAAGTACTCTATTGTAAGTAAGTACTGTCTACGTTCAAATTAAAAGAAATTATTTATTTAGTTTTCCAATTATCTCCATAATATTTCATGCAATTCCACTTAACATATAGAAAAGATATAAAAAGTGAAACTTTTCAAATGATTTGTAGAAGTATTTGAGTCAACGTATAAGTTTCTTGACTGGCGTTTGAAGAGGAAGAATCTGATTGCACTGCTATCTGTAAACTTTAGGATGTTGTCTGCTGGTTCATGGCTGGTGAACATTCTTCTTTATGTGTATTTTTTCCCAAATTATGAGTTCAGCTGCAGCTCTTACATGTTTTAATAACATGATTTCCAGTTCTATGGGTGCTGTTGACTAGAATGATGGGCTACAGCTGATTTATCAATTTGTTTAAGTTTTATGTTCCTGGTGTGTTCTTTCAGCCTTGTTTCCAGGTTCCTTTTAGTTTGTCCAATGTATATTTTTGGGCAGTCTGTGCATTTTATTTGGTACACACTGGATTTTGAAGTGGCTGGAATTGTGCCCTTTAATGGATGGTTTAGCAGATTTCTCAGGTTGAATTTGTTGTAAACTTAATGTTATGCTCCTGGAATAGTTTCTGGAACTTGTTGTGCAACTTTGGGTGGAAAGTGAATTTGCTGTATATGAGTTGTGGATTGGATCCATTGTTCAGTGTTGTGATGTCTTTTATCTGTTTTCGTCTTTTGTGTTTTCTTAATGAGAAAATTGTCTTCAAGAAAATATGATACTCCTTTATTCCAGTATTAATACTGAATTTGGATAGTGCCAACACCTACCACCAGTGATCCAGCAGTAACAGAGAGACCACCAAAGGTTAAGCAACATTGCTGATGATGTCACAGCTGTAAGCAAAATGTCTGCGAGTAAAGAGAAGCCCAGTAGACCATAGCCTTTTAGCCCAGTAAAATTCAGCTTTTATTTATCATGATTCCAGCTGCAAAAGCCTTTGTTTATAAATATATTGAAGAGTTCCACAATAATGGATGTTCTGTTTCATAGTCAGCAGTCTGATAATATCAACTTCAGTTTATAAGTAGGCAGCGCCGTGACCGAGCAGTTAGCCTGTTTGCCTATCACCAAGGCAACCTAGGTTCTCTGGGTTCAATCCCAAGGACCTGCATGTTGTATTCGTGGTGATGAAGTGACATCTGTGCAAATCATCAATTTTGCCTGCATTTCACAATCATACCTGGTGCTGGGCTGATCACTCACTTCCAGGTCTTCACTCTGTCCAGTCCAGAGGTTCCTGTGCTCCCCAGCAGGCGTCTGACCCTAGGCACTGGCTTGTAAATCCTAGGGGTGTAAGTCCTGCATAAGGGAAGGGTAATCAGGTAAAGAAGAAGCTAAAAAGCACATCTGATTCAAAAATACTGTAAAAGCTTTTATAAATAAAAGATGATTTTTAGTTCGATAAATACAAAGTACCATCGTTAGTATTCTTTCAATGGAGTAGGTGTTTGCCTTGCAGTTTCAACATCACGTGGTACTTTTTATTTTTGTATGCCAACCAACTTACATCTAGTGGTTTTTAAACAAGTCATGTGTAGGTAATGTTTGAGAGGTAGAATCAATACCACAGCCAGGATTTGACCCACAATCACATGGTACTTATGTTTCCCCTCCTTTCCCTGTCCTTCCTTTTAAACTATGAACTGTGTAACATGGCTATGGTTAAATATACTCAGACTCATTTGTATTTTTATAACTATGCAGTAATCACTGAAAGTTAACATGCCAGTCTCAAATAACTTATTCTTCACATAATAGTCACACTGTGTTTTTACTTAAAAAAGCATAAAAAAATGTGATGATTTTGCAATTAAATATGGTATATTTCTGCAGTTAAGACTACTTACTGAGTGTTTCATTGTATGATCTATTGTGAATTAAACTTCTCTACATGGTTCTAGTTGCTATAAGTTATGCCTATTGTTCGTAACTGAACATGTTTGAGTTTAATAATACTGTATGCATAAGTTTTAAGTATGTATTGTATTGTATTGCCTTTCTAAGTAGAATATGGTTGAATTATAGCCACACAGTTGTACTACTTAAATGAAATAAATAAAAAAAAAACAAATAAATAAATTATGGTTAAGAAATACTGGGTGGCACATGAATAGTTGACACATTTTATCATTAAATAAAAATTGTACTCTAATTATATTTCATTAAAATTTCACTTCAACATGTTTTGTTTATATAAATGTTGCTAGAGGTCATGTTGCTGATATATTACTAGTCTTTTGTTTTGCAATTAGCATCTCGCTATGGCAGAGCATGAATGTTTATGGCAGTTCTCGTTTATGCCGATTGAAAAGTGTCACAACAACACAAAAAAGATTTATGGCAATATTCCACACATGTTAAACTCCATCAAGGAACACTATTCTCTGATTAACAAGAAAATTTGAAGAAGAAGACAGTTTATTTGAAGGGAAATGACTTCAGGTACCAATTGTTTTTGTATTCTGTAAAGCATCACACTGTCACAGGTTGCCAGGCATTAGGAATCTGTGTACTTACCTTCCTAAAGTTGTCCACAACAATGAAGCACGTATTGAACATGTGATGAAGTGAAATGCATTTCCATGTACTGTACTATCTGTGTGTAAAATTTGAAAATTTTCATTTCAGAAATAAAAGTGTTGTGAAAATATTAAATGTGTCAACTGTTTGATTGCTATCCCATATGTTATAAAAATATATTTTTATGTTATAAATGTAAAATAATATAATGTTTTGTGTTGTAGGTTCTGAAGCTCCTTGGAGTTAAAAAGTATGGTGGTCGTTACCAGCCCTCGGATCCACGAATCAATAAACGAAGGCTTTATGGCAGTATGTCTTCATTGCCAAGCTCAGTTAGCAGTAGGCCAATGAGAGACAAGAGAAGACAGGATGACAGAAAGAAAGTGAAAGACATTAAGGTATGTGTAGTTACAGTCTTTATTCTTCTTTAAGTACAAAATTTGCATGTTAACAATTCCAATAACCATTCATAGGTGCAAAGAGCACCAAAGAAAATCTCACTGCACCTTGTGTCTACATCAAATTATTTATCATTGTTCGAAGCCATTGCCATTTCATTGGTTGCTTTAGGTCGCAGTACACAGGTATGCCACTCCTGGTAAATAGTTACGTCAATAACCACAACAAAGGTTACAAAATATATGTTTACACTGTGAATTGTATTATATTGACTAAAAGAAAAAGTGGTAGAGTGAGTAAAGGCTGTTTGACTAGAACAGAATATGCCTTTGAAGGGGTTAAAATCTAAGGGGAGAACTTGATGAGTGCCCAGATTAGCAGTCAAGCTCATGCCTCAAATGACTTCAGAAAACAATACAAAATTTGCCGAAGATTTTCTTTGGCACTCTCTATACAATACAGTCTTTTGTTCTATTTAACTTCTTTTTATATACAGGAATATCTCATAAACTCAAAACTCACAAAAACAAATGCTACGCAGTTACGCAGTTGCATAACTGCAACAACTTCTGCTGTTGAAGTACACCTTTAACGGTTAGTCATAACTACTTTGGAAGATTCTCTTTTTTTTGCATTTTATTGGCAAATGGTCAATAAAGTGCCTCTTCAAAGTTCTAGAAAGTATAATCCAACCAGTCCAAAGTTGTTGACCTTTGGCGCGAGGCAGACAGCAATAAGAAGTCGTACACATATTAAGTATTTGTATTGCTCTTGTACATAGAACTAAAAATATCCAAGGTCTTACTGACAAAGAAACTATCTGACTACAGTAAATTGTAAATCACATTCAGAGTATATATACAAGGGTCAATCCATAAGTCTCAGCAATGATGTAATATCTTTAAAACATGTGGCATCACTGTACTCCCTGTATATACATTCAAAACCCCATGGCAAACCATAATAAACTCAACTAACAGATGTAAGCAAGGATGGCCAGCTACCAGTGCAGAAAACATTCATTCTCATGTTGGCCATGCTACAACAGATTGGAACAGTGACCATTTAAGAAAAATTTCATACTCAGTGGCCAGAATGCTACTCAATGTCATGCTGACCTATGACAAGCTTTGGAGGATAGGGCATTGCCCTTTTGCTTTGCAAACAGGGTGGATATCCTAATAGCATATCGGCAACAAGTGGCACATGTGGGTGGCAATACCCATGTCATTCAACCCCTTCCCCATCATTGGCTATGCTCCGTGAATGCCCTGTGCGATTGTTTTGAAGGACAGCCAGTTTGTTGAAACAGTGCCATAGATGTTAGTTGATTGATGTTCATTCCATTTGTACTCATGCACAATAACTTTACACAGAGTTCCATTGTGTGTTTTTCATTTCAACCTTGCCATTTGCTGTTGGCATGAGATCCACGCTGCCATCTTGGTACAATGCGTAGCATGGATTTCCCCTCTTGTTGCATTATCAAACGATATCCCATAGCTGCCAGGACTTATAGAATGACCCTTGTAACACAATTGTGTATTGACAGTTTTGGTAAGAAACTATACTGAGTTTGGAAGATTTTCTCAACAGCTTGTATGAATTAAGAAAAGTTCATATGAGGGGGGAACAGTTAGCTTTTAAGACATTTAAGTACTGCATATCATGTCTCAGTGACTGTCAAACAATTGAACTATTCAAATGTTCTTTTAGGTCATAGTAAACTTTAAATCTTCTATAGCTTGTGGAGGTGTAGAGCTACAAAGGTTGGCACTTAACATTTAAGGAACATAGGGACTGAAATTTTAAAGTTCTATGATACAGTAAGCTACTGACTTAAAATGTTGTGTAGGCTATAAGTAGGTCGCTAGTAAACTGTGCAGCAAATTTCACTTTTATATAATTGTTAGTTATAGAACTATTAATTATTTTATGAATCAGTATTATTAAATATTGCTCATTTTCAAAACACAGCTGACGTCATTATTTGTGACATAAGTTCTTAATGTTATGTGCTTCTTATTTGTTACAATGATGAGTGTAAAATCAGTTATTACTTTTTTAGTCATAGCACTGTTTCCTAAGATAGAAATTTTTATTTCTATTTGCACATATTTTTAAATAAAAATTAGCCAAAATATCTGAAAGTTTTATGTTTAAACTGAAAATAATAACTAGGTTTGTTGAAGTGTCTTTGTACAACATGCATGTAAACTGTTGCTACAATTGGATCAAAATTAGTGCCCAGCCTCATTTTATGTGTTGAAAAATGTGAACGAGAAAAATTGAGTTTTCTGAAAATATGCATTTCAAATATTCTTGCAGGCTACCTGTATTCTTAGAACTGGCTTGTAGTATTACAATATGATCCCAAACAGTGAAACACGGCTCAAACAATGCTTGCAGAGTTAGGATACATACTGTAAAGCAATGTTTGTTTAAAAAAAGAGAGTATAGTAATGTTTCCAAAACTGTTACAAAACAGGGTGCTACCTACCCCAACTTCCAGGCAGAAAATTTAAATCACTGTGCACCTAGCTATTTAAATGTGCACTGGTGCTTAAAAAATGTTGGAACCTGACATTTTTTATGCATTTGATTCCTGAAGTTCCTGGGCACAGATATAAGTGAAAATCTGAAATTCATAAATTTTGTCATTTTTAGTCGAAATTTCAGTCCCCATGTCCCATAACAGGTTTCATAGGTGCATTTCTTTGATACAACTTTGTTTACAATAATATCCTTGGTTCCTATAAAATTGACTGCTTACCAGTGTTATCAACTTCCAAAGCTATAGAAATAAATGCTCTTTTAATAATGCTGATATTATTAATATCATAATTGAGTTTTAGTATTAATATTACAGATAATTGTCAGATGAATTATTTCTGCCCCTGTTTGCCTATGTTTATAGTTCAAAGTTAATTTTTTACTTTGTTGCTAGAAAACTTCAAGTATGCATAAGATTTTAAACACAGTATGTTTATTGTTTTTATTTAGGGTATCAACAAAAGATTTCAGAGGTTGGAATCACATGTGGTGACCTTAGCGAGGAGCGTAGCACATTTATCCTCAGAAATGAGAACTCAGCATCTCATGATACAGGTTAGTTAAGGGTATTCTATCATAGTTACCTATATGAAAATGCATAACGCTTGTATCAGTCACAAATTTATCATTAATAAGAGAATACTTACCAGTTTGCTGCTTTTAGTAAAGGCCTTCTCATCTGTGCTTCTAAAAGTAAGATTGTGACAGAACAACTGTTGTACATAAAGGAATTGGCTGCAACAATTGATATATTCCTCACCATACTTTCTTGGTTTCTTTCTACATAAGTTTAACAAACAAACGGACAGAGAACAAAGCAATTTATATTGCATTGTCATCCCATTCTGAGCTATGTTTAAAGTTTCAAGCTTCTAGCCCATCAGGAATTTAATTTAAAGTCAACTGTAACATTTTACTGGACAGACAGACAAACAGATGAATTAATAATAACATGGTAAAAAAGCACAGATTTGTCATTCATACAAAATCTTATGGGCATCTAAATGTGGCTAAACATTTGAGAGGTAGAATCGGAACTGAAAAATTCAATGCCATCGCCAGGATTTGAACCACAGACCTTCTGTTAGAGCAGTTGTATGTATAGCAGAAGGTCTGTGGTTCAAATCCTGGCTGTGGCATTGGACATTAAATTTTTCAATCCCGATTCTATCTCTCAAACATTGCCCACACACGGCTTGTGTTTAAAAACACCACCATTAAGTTAGTTGGTATAAATAAATAATTATGGCAAAACATACTTATCTGCCTTGTTTCAAATTATTGTTAAATATATTGATGGCTACTTATATTGCTGGGCTGTGGGTCATTAATTCACTAATTCTGGAAGTGGTATAATTCTTTGTTCTCTATTTCATTTAGTATTATTATATAATTATGTAATTTATATTTTTGTTATGACTTCCTAGAAGGGTAACACCTATTTTAATATTCTTGATTCTTATTATTAAAACCTGCCTTATTATAATAAGAGTATATCTACATTATGAGAGGTAGAACTGGAACTTAAAAATTCAATGCCACAACTGGGATTTGAACCACAGACCTTCCATTTACTGGCGGCTGCTCTACCACTGAGCTATTGTGACAAACTGCCAGAATGGCATTACATTCTCAAACCAGTTCGTATTTCTCCTGGTAAACCACAAAGGCAGTCTCACATCAGAGACAAATTACCCCAATGGTGACTTACTATTGTAAGTACTTTATATCCCAGGATTAAATAACCTTCAGATGGTAATTATTATTTATTTATGCCAACAAACTTACTGTTGGTGTTTTTAAACACACAAGCCGACAGTAAGTTTGTTGGCATAAATAAATAATAATTACCATCTGAAGGTTATTTATTCCTGGGATATAAAGTACTTACAATAGTAAGTCACCATTGGGGTAATTTGTCTCTGGTGTGAGACTGCCTTTGTGGCTTACCAGGAGAAATACGAACTGGTTTGAGAATTTAATGCCATTCTGGCAGTTTGTCACAATAGCTCAGTGGTAGAGCAGCTGCCCGGTAAGCGGAAGGTCTGTGGTTCAAATCCCAGTTGTGGCATTGAATGTTTAAGTTCCAGTTCTACCTCTCAAACTTTGCCCACACACGGCTTGTGTGTTTAAAAATACAAACAGTAAGTTTGTTGGCATAAATAAATAATAAGTATATCTACATTATTTCATCACTTATGTTCTTGTTTATTGTTAATTACCCTTCTGTTAAATAAAGCTGATATTTCTGTATCAAAATCAGGAGCAAATAAATGATGTAATATGTCATACACTCCACAAGCACTTACTCCTTTAAGCTTCCTCATGTCTCTTACATCAAAAACACCAAAGCAATAAACATTTGTTTGCAGGAAATGGAAAATATTAGAGGTGAAATATCTGCACTGAGATCACAAACACTAGCAGCGCGATCCCAGTCAATGCCAAGGGGACTAAATAATCTTTTGGCCTCAGGAGACAGAGATGCAGCACTCCCAGCTCTTACAAATCCCACCCGTGTGAAGAAACTCACAAAGTTTTTTGGCGATGAACCCCCTCTTCTAAGGCTATTTCTCAAGAAATTGGGATATGAGGTAAGCTGAATTAAAAATTACTTTCATTGAATACCGGAGAAAGAGAGAAATCCTGTATTAGAAAACATTAGGTTGCAATAATTTGTGTATCTACCTGAAATATTTACCATTTTACTCTATGTTCCTATCGTAGGGTAAGACATTTAGGTATTCCTTTCCATCCAAACAGAGACAATGAAAAATCAAACACGTATATTAATTATATACAGGGTTATTCTAAATTAGTTACCTGAAAGTATGAATGAATTATTTCGAAACTATTGACAGAAATTTATTCAGATGTTCATCAAACTTTATGTCATGTCATCAAGCTTTAAACCTGTTCGCTCGTCTGGCAGGGAAAATGTGAAGCACTCACAGCTCCTGGAGCCTAGTAAGCAGTCCCCATGGAATCTTACAGTGGTGCAGAGCGCGCACAGTGTTGTCTGTGGTTTCATGAAACTAAATCCCAAATTACCGTACAAAGATGTTTTCATACAGATTATCAAAAGCTTCCCCGCAGGTGAAAACTATCAAAGCATGGTATGATCGATTCGTAGAAACAGGTTGTGTGGGACACCGAGAGAAAAGATAGGGATGCCCTCCTATAGCAGGCCACATTGTGGAAGCCATGAGAAGAACTTATGCACAAAGTCCAAAGAAGTCTACAACTAGAGCAAGTTTGGAGCTGACCATTCCACAAATTCAAATTCAAATTTATTGCTCATAAAACTTGTAATACAAGCATGGAGCATTATCAAATGCTAATACATGAATAAAAAGTACATCATGGCACTTAATTAGACTTATGGTTAGTAAATAATCTATATATCATAATACAAACATGGAATATTGAATATACAAAAAATACATTAACAGTAGACATTAATTTAACATCTCTTCTAACCTGTATGGGCACTTTTCAATTAGATAATTCTTTAACTCTTTAGCAAAGGAGTTTTTTTTTTTTTGGATTCAATGGGTCTCAAAACATATATTTCCGGTGAAATCTGGACATCAAATTTTTGGGTGGAATACAATACATTTACAATGAAGGAGGGAAGGAAATCTGAAGTGGAAGGGGCTGAGAGGGCCTACAGCCTCCTCACATCCACTTCCACCTATAGTAAAACAAAGATAAGAAAAAAGTGGGTAACCATATTTAAGGTTGAGGTGTTGCTTTACTTCGGTAACATCAAAACAAACACTTTTATTTCTATCCTGTTTACTTAAACCAGTGGAGCATATATTTATTTAGAGTCAGCAAGTGAATTTATCTTAGTGGTGGGTGATATATTTCAAAATATGTTCCACTAATTCATCGTCATCATCATTACCATCAACCATTGTTGTCATTATTATAATCACGACGACGACGACGCTATCTGGCAGGCTGAGATCAGCCCGAGGTGTGTCATACGTGTACCTGCCCTTTTAGGGCTTAACCACTTTATGACGGGATGTAGGATTTTGCAGGGTGGCGGGTGAAGTTTGAGGTAGTAGGTTTAAGGAGGCAGCAAGATTTTGCTCCTCAGCGGCTGCTTAATCAGTGTGCAACTTCCGTTGGGCACTGCTGGTGTAAAGGTCCAAATATGGAGGTTTATTTAATTTTGAATTTAGAATCCAAGCTTGTCTTGGAGGACTGTGATGTATTCAGCTTTCGCTGTTGAAGGGATGTCTCCTTCGTTACCGGGGATGCCCGCAAGCCATGCGGGGAACCCGGTGTCCCACACGCGTGCGTTCAGTGGGGTTGTAGTCCCCAAGAGACCTAATCAGGGCACTCCTATGTTGAGGAATTTGGTCGTAAAGTTTTGTTGCCCGGCGCCTAATTTCGTCCTCCACATACGGAAGAGACGAGGCTTCGTGGAGTAGTCTCGAAGGGAATCCGCGGCATACAGAATAGATTATCCGAAGTCCTCTATTCTGTATACGCTGCAGACGCAGGAGATGGGAATCTGCGGCCATGCCCCAGATTTCACAGGCGTATAGGAGGAGTGGGATTATGAGTGCCCGAAAAAGGCGTAGCTTTAGGGGAACTGGCATCCCCGACCGCAGCATGGGGTACAGAGAGGCAGTTGCCCCACCGGCCCGCGCCGACAAGTCGTTGATGTGTTCCCGAAAAGTAAGGCCCTTATCGAGCTTCACTCCCAGGTAGGAGATAGAGTTTACCCATTCAATCCTTCTTCGCAGATAGGTGAATGTGGGGAGATTGGCGGGGAATCGGCGCTTAGTAAAAAGTATGGCGCGGCTTTTCTCCGGATTAATGGACAATCGCCAACGCCTGCACCATTCTTGGATGAGGCGGAGGTGTCGCTGTATTGGGAGGAAGGTTCTGTTAGGATGTTTGTTTGTTGTGTAGAGCAACACGTCGTCAGCATATTGAGCTATGTATTATAATCACTTGTTGGTATGGGTGGCTTAGTTGGTTAGGTTCTGGTGTATTGATCCCAAAGGTCACATGTTCAAGCCTGGCTCAGCTCTTTAAGTGTGCTTAAAAGTGACAGCCTCATATCAGTAGATCTACTGGCATGTAAAAGAACTCCTGCAGGACAAAATTGTTAATAAACAAAATGATTTTTTAAAATAATCATTATTGTAGATATTAAAAGAAAAATTTGAATATGTGATGCCATCTCTGTGGACAATTTCTGAACTATGAAACTATGTTGGCAACACTGTGGCAGTCGTTCTTGGCATTCTGTGACTGTTGTGTTGTGCATGCTTTAGTTATCAAGCATCATAAAACTTTCATTTGCTGCATTTTAACTTGTTACCAAAACCTAAATAAATATGGTTAACAATTATCCTGTGATTGCTGAGGTCACAGGGTCAAACCTAGTGGAGGATGATGGATATTTTTGGACATAAACATCCTTAGCATGGTTTCCTTTGTGAGGGAAGTAAAGCCAGTGGTCCCATGTCATAAATTTACAGCACATGAGAGAGCCTCAAACCTAATAAAGAGCTGTTAGCAAAATTAAGTGATCTTTTGCATGCAATATAGAATAGGATGCTGAGAACCATAGCAGTTAAGGAGTGCCCATAAATAACAGTTAAGTGTTAATCCATCATCACCACCATCATCATAATCATCACTATCATTACCACACCCATGGACACCTTTTGCATGGTGATCCAGCGCCTGTCTGTGCAACGTGCAATGTTCCACTCTCCGTTGCACATGTGGTTATTGATTGTCCACGATACGCTTATGAGTGCCAGTCCCTTGGCCTAGGTCTTACACTGTACTCAGTTTTAGGCAATGACCCATTAGCTGTAAATACAGTATTGTGGTTTGTTGCAAATATTGAGTTTAGTAAGCAAGTGTAAAGTGTATTTTATTTTGGAGGTTATAGAATTTTTGGGTGTTTAACTTCTTTTACTTTTTTTATTACTTTTTTAAACATGTTTAGCTTATGTTTTAGTAAGTTACATTGTACCTGTTTTAAATTTTAGCTATTTTAACTTTTTAGCTTTTTAGGGTTGAGGTTTTAATAGTTGTTTTCTTGTTTTATCTTTGGGCTTTGGGCCCTATTGACCTAGTTGTCAATGGACCCTTAAACACCACCACACATTCACTCATATCATTATAATTAATATTATAATTATTATTTGCAGAAGTATGCAGGAACATTTGAGCAGGAGCGTGTGGGTATGGTAGAACTTCCATATTTAACTGAAGAGAGGCTGCAGAAAATGGGTATACCCTTAGGTCCCCGGCTACGGATATTGCAGGAAGCTCAAATTTCAGTCTGCAGAGACAAAGTATATGTTGTATGACAGATTCATCAGGTAGGCACATATTTTATTGCTTCTATTATACATATTATTACATATAATAGTAGAGACCACTTTTACTTCTTGAGGTAGACTATTTGTCAGGAAAAATGTGTAGCAGTGAAATAGGTATGCATTGAACCTGTTATCATCAAATGAGCAACTTGGTTGAAGAGAAAAATGTATGTTTGAAGTCTGTGCTGTGCCATTGGTGAAGATTCCTTGCACTTTAAGCAATTAAATATTTGAAAGAAATCTGCACTGCTTCCTAATTATGATTGACCCCAAATAGATTACCACATTCATGAAGGTCAACTTTTCATGAGACTTTAAACAAAGAGACAAATAACTTATGTAAGCTTCGGCGGCCGGTGTCCATAATAATAAGTTTTTCAGGAGAAGGCCGCTTCTTGTTTGTGTTGTTGCCAACGTTTCACCCTACTATGTAGAGCTTCTTCAGGGCTAATGCTTTCTTTGGCAGCTGACTCTTCAACTGTGCTGACTCTTCAACTTCTCGCTTATTTATATCTTGGCCAAGTTTGTGTATGGTATAAAAACTTGCTAAATCTTACGGCACACAATCTTGAACTCACTAAAAACTTTAAGTATGAGGGTTGTCTGTAAAATAAGGTTCCCAAGGATCTGCAGTCATGAGGAACGCTGTTACAGGAGATCCGGCAACACTGGTGTGTAGCTTGGTTCTCCCTCTCCCAGTACCTCACCCTGTGAGCTCTCTGTGACGCTCAGTCTTGGATTGCCAGCTGTTATAAATGGAGCTTCCACTCGCTTCTCCCGCCAGGTGCAAATTACGCTTTGCGATGTGGTTTTTGTCTGCAAAAAGATTGCACCAGTGGAGATTCATTCCCAACTGTGTGAAGTGTACAGAGAGCAGTGTATGAGTGTACAACATGCATGCAAATGGTGCAGAGAATTCAAAGACAAATGTACAGACGTCCAGGACGACCAGCATTCTGGATGGCCATCGGTTTTGGATGAAACGATTGTGAAAGTGGAAGAAGCAATGTTGAAAGATCAAATGGTGACAGTCTGGGAGACCTGCAAGATGATCCCTGATGTCAGCAAGACCTACATTCAGAAAATTTTGACCGATCATTTAGGGTATACCAAGGTGGGTGGAGGCATGCTCACGAAGGGAGTGCATTTCCATCAGGACAATACTAGTCCGCACATTGCCCATGTGACAGCCAATCTCATCAACAAATTTGGATGGGATACTGTCACACACCCTCCTTACAGCCCAGACCTAGGCCCAAGTGACTACCATCTCTTCCCTGACTTGAAGAAACACCTGCGTGGGACGCATTTCAGACCTGGAGAGGAACTGAAAGAAACTGTTTTAAGCTATTTTTGCAGTACAGCGGAAGAGTTCTACGATGCAGGCATACAAAATATGGCACACCACGTGTAAAACTGCATTGACCAAAACGATGATTATATTGAAAAATAGGAAAAAGTCTAAGCTTTCCAAAAATATATTATTCAATGTCAATAAATATGATTTTCATTGTGAAAAAAATTGGGAACCTTATTTTACGGACAACCCTCGTATCTCACTAAAAATCAGCAATTCTAACATTCCATACAAGTGTATAAAGTATAACGACTGAATTAAAGCATCAGACTCAGAATTGAGTTTGCCTTATTTCTGTACCATGCCAGTCCTGCTGACTGGCACTACCTCGGCCTATCAATGCAAAAACAATCCTCACTTACAAAAACCTGTTGCAAGTTAATATACATAGATGAAAGTATACAAATACTAACCCAGCTCTGTTACTCTTACCACTAACTCTTAATTCCATAAAGTACTCTGAATGAAGAACTAACAAGTCTGTTTGAACTGTTGCAGGTAGTGCGAGGAAAGAGAAGCAGTATTCTGTTAGCGCTTCATTGACGATGTGGAAGCACCTCCACTTTGCTGCAAGTAAAGTAATAGGAAGTGGCTTCTGATAGTATTCTCAGTGTTTCTGTAGCAACTTGCCAAAGAATAATTATATTGGATACTCATATTCTTCTACAGGAAATACCAGTATTGTTTACATTAACTGCCACATGAATCAAAATACAATACAAACAGAATTTTAGCTTTATTAATGTTTTTACTGTTGTTTCAAAGACAAAGAATTGTGTATATAGTTAAAGCAATAGTTAATTCTTTTATAACATATTATATTTAAGTGTTACATTAAATGTGTTTTACTATAAGTCATCTATTCATCCATCAGAACTTTTGAACATACTTCTTCTCATCTCATTTGTAAAATATTTACACTCTGAAGAGGAAACTTTTGTAAATTTTCCATAATCATTAACAAAGTAGCAATAAACAATCTGAACATATGTATTGTATTTTTTTAATTAGGTATATACTTGCAATGATTCTTTAAAAACCTTACAGGAGAACTGGTTCACAAGAATAGTGACTGATGTAGTTTTACTTTCTCTACTACATATAGTAAGTAGAGGAGGTACTGTATTCCACCCAAAAATTCAAATATTGAAAATATGTTTGAAATATGTTTCCAAAAAAAGTATTTTTAGAAAAAGGTTTGTGTGTGTGTCTGTCAGTCAGACAATCTATCTGTCAGCCTGTGGACAGAATATCTCAAAAAAAAAAAAGTTGGTTAAAAATCATAATTGGTATTTAAGTTTTAATTTTTTTAAGGATGCAACATGAAGTTTTTGAAGAAAATTCCTCCATCTTAAACTACCCTTTACATAGAAAATTTTCACTTTCTCAAAAATGGCTCGAACAATATTGATTAAAATGCAGCGTTTTTTAGATATTTTTATGGCAAACAAAATGTACATTTTGAATTTTCTGGCTATAGCCTATGTAGTCCTGTTTACTCTGGATGACTTTTGCATAACTAGTAAACCGTAAGAGATAGATCAAATCTTACTATACAAAAAAAATTTAGATCTTGCTAACACACTCAATTTATCAACTATGTTAAGTAGATTTTCCGGGTTTGTGGGCTGTGGTCGAGTTGGATTACCTTCCTCCGACGTTTCGCTGGAAACTGCGTCCAGCATCTTCAGGGTCAACCTCTGTTATTAGCGGCTGCACATAAATTAAAGTTCACTGCAAACTTTCATATTCATCTTTGTTTGTTATTAGTGTCCATGGTAACAAATTTTCACGATCCATTTGTTACCATGGACACTAATAACAAACAAAGATGAATATGAAAGTTTGCAGTGAACTTTAATTTATGTGCAGCCGCTAATAACAGAGGTTGACCCTGAAGATGCTGGACGCAGTTTCCAGCGAAACGTCGGAGGAAGGTAATCCAACTCGACCACGGCCCACAAACCCGGAAAATCTACTTAACATAGTTGATAATGCCAGCTGTGAAAGCCTCAGCACTTATATTACACTCAATTTATGTCCAAATAATTTTTTTGTAGAGTCAAATGGAAGATCATGATTAATTGTTTTTATATCTTAGCCATACAAAAAGAATGGAATTTGAAAGCTTTGTCTTAGTCTTCTTCGTCTTCTTCATCGTCTTCGTTGTCTTCTTCATATTCTTCTTTGTCTTCTTCTTCGTCTTCTTCATCTTCTTCTGCTCCTCCTCCTCCTCAGTCTTCTTCAACATGAACAGGATGAATTGCCCCAAAGTCTTGTTCCTTCCACCTCTTCCTTGATCGTCCTATGTTCCTTTGTCCTGTATTTGAAAGTTACTTGCTATTTTGGGAATTCTATTTTCTTCCATTCTATTTAAGTTATGTTTCCAGTTGGTTCTGTTGTCTAGTATTGTTTTGTTTAATTCTTCTACTTTTAATTTTTGTCGTATTTGATCAATTTATTTTTATCTAGTCTTATGTATCCAGTTATGACTCTAACAAATTTAATTTCTGCTGTTTTTATATTTCTTTTATGTTTTACCATCATTATCCATGTTTCTGAGTTGTATGTTAAAATTGTGGTAGCCATTGTTTTATATAGTTTTATTGTGGAATTGTTCCTTGCTTTAAGGAGAAGGAAACTCAGAAGACAAACTCCTTCCTCTAAGGTATAGAGGTTGTGCAAAGAGTTAATAATCCATCCATGTATAAAAAAATATTACTTGCAAGCTCCAAAAGAAAAGCCGGACTGATACGTATCCAAGGGTGTAACGTCAACGGATGTGGGCATACCCTGACAGTTTTCCTTAGTTAACTTTTCCTATTATCTATATATTAATTAAATTGGCATTATTCTTGCTGAGGAATATGTTTCAAACAACAATCTGTTATGATGTATAAACTTAGGCTTTCACGGCTGGTGTCCTGACTATTAGGTAGTTTTATTTCTTTCAAGCTTGTAGGCTGTCGTCTAGAAGGCATTGTAGATACTGACATTTTGTTAAGTACTGCACTTAGCATCTTCAGGATAAGATGATCCGTTGCCTGTGCTAGTCAGAGTTCGAATGTGGAAAAACGACTGTTGGCACTCTTATATAGTGGTTGGGTGGGGCATTGTTGCACTGACTAAGATGGTGATTGGCTTGCATTGGTTGGCGGACTGGGTGTAGGCAGGGTTTATATTACAGCTGTTGTGTGTGTCTGAAAAGTTGTCTAAGACTGGTATCTATGCTTTCTGTACACGGAGCACTTCTTCCTTTTGATTGAAGTTGTGTCTGTGTTTGTAGATTTCTATGGCTTCCCTTTGTAGTCAGGCATAATAGTTAACCGTAGAGGATAGGACTCGGGTTTCTTTAAAGTTGACATCATGGCCAAATAATAAGGCGTGCTCTGCCACAGACGATTTTTCCGTTTGTTTCCATTTATTTTTTCTGTATTATTTTCATTAAAATAATAAATGTACATCTAATGAAATATAATAATGTCCTGGCATTATAATTCAGAGCAGAGAGATTTAGAGTGGTTAACGATAAAATATGCTTCCCATAAACTCATTCCAAATCGTATGAACATCTACGGCAATACAATAAATCATTCTGGAGTTTCAGGAAACTCCTAGATTGCTTAGGTAGTAACAATGGAGGGGCTTATGTCATCTTTGAATGGGTGTAATGAAATTATTTTCCCCTTCATGCACAAGGTGCTGAAGGTTTTTTGCACTTTACCGGCAACTACAGCAAAACCAGAACGTTTGTTCTCAACATTACAGTATATAGCAGATAATTGTCCTACGGAGTTATACAATTACATTTAAAGAGGAAGCCAACAAGGCTTTTCACACATTTTATCCAATACTTCTTGAGTTTTAATTTCCACATTTTTATGTATATACATTAACGCTAGTCTATTCAATCTGTCTGCTCTTATGGTGCTTCTCAAATAAGTATTCAGAGACCATAATATTGAGAACAAAAGTTCTGGTTTTGCTGTGGTTACCAGTAAAGTGCAGAAAACCTTAAGCACCTTGTGTGTGAAGGGGAAAATAAATAATACAATGACATTTCCAGACTTTCTAATTGTAGCTCCTCATAAGATTCCCCCTCCCCCCCCCCCCCCCAAAAAAAAAAAAAAATCCTGCATCCGCCCTGATGGAAGGCATCCATAAGTTTCTGTTTCCAATGTAAAACTGACTCAGTTTGATTGTTACCAAGTTAATATAATAAACTTTTGTTAACCTATTTGGCAGTTAGACATACGTACATATATTCACATATACAAGATACTCTCTATCTCTCTTTAAACAAAAGACAGTTTTTATTTCTTTATCTTTCCTTACCTGATTACCCTCTCCTTATGTAGGACTTACAAACCAGTGCCTATGGTCAGATACTTGTTAGGGAATACAGAAACCTATGGACCGGACAGAGTGAAGACAGAGTGAAGACAGAGTGAAGACCTAGAAGTGGGTGGCCAGCCCAGCACCAGGTTTGAGAGTGAGAAAGAGGATGATATGAAATGCAGGCAAAATCTACGATTGGAAAGGTGATAATGGAGCAATTGGTGAAATGAGTGGCGGGGAAAACTGGAGAACCTGGAGAAAACGCTCCTTTACACCACTTCATCCACCACAAATACCACAAGTGGGTCCCTGGGATTGAACCTGGGCCACCTAGGTGGTAGGCAAACACTCTAACAGCTCAGCCATGGTGCTACCACCTTTTTATTTCAAGACAGTTATATATTTTAGTGGTTTGTACACAGTCATACATTGTAGAAAATTTTCACTGCAATTTTATTATGAATGCACATGCAGGTGGACTATTTTCTATTGTGAATGGAACTGCAACTAAAGCTAGTTCAGAGTCTTTTGAGACAGTGGAAGGTAGAGATATAACCTTTCACTGTCCCAAAAGACTCTGAACAAAGTATAATATACTTTAGTGCCTTGTTCTGAAACTATTTTGTGTTAAAGGAAAGAAAAGAAAAGAACGTCCCTTAACCTGGTAGGTCATATCATGTGATGAATGAAATGGGTGAAATGATGCTCAAATGAGCCCAGATTTCAAAAGAGCTTAAAGTTATCCTACATTTGTCATCTCTGGATAAGGGAAAACCTCAGGGAAAGCCTTATTCGAATACTCACCCTAACCAAGATTCGAACTTGGGGCCTCTTGAATGTAAGGCAGATGGCATCACATAGTTTGTGGAACTACAAAGGTTTTAATATAACTAAATATTATCCTCAATGCTTTTTAGATTAAGAATGAGCAGTGAAAATGCCTGCATAGTGTTGCATAAATAAAATGAAACCAGTGTTCTTCTGGTAAAATTATAAGTGAAACTACTAATTTAACTAGCAACAACCGGTTTTTGTTTTACCCCAGTTCAGAAACCAACTTCTTGTGTTTAAAACATATGTTGTAGTTCATGTGCATTCTTATCTAGGAGGACACTGACCTTAGGAATCATAAGATAACCTCCATTTTGTATTTCAAAAATTGTGCAGGTCAAGAGGTTAAACTGATAAGACTGTATTTACAAAAATCAACAAATAACTGAAAGACCTTTGGTCCTAAATCATATCTGTCCTGTTTCTGGACTTCAGTAGCAGTCATATCTCTGTTAGGTTCTTAGAAACTTTGCAATTGAAAATCAAATATCAACTACTGAGAAAAGAGATGCATGTTAGACATTGATGAAAATATCAACTTGTACTTACTTTAAGAGGTTGAATCAGAATCAATTGTACTTACTTTCTTCTTAACTTCAGAAATATTGTGTAGTCATATTAAAATCTGGAACTCCCAGTATACAGTGCTATTAGATTATTTATATCTATAATAATTTTGAACAATTTCATTAATTTATGTAAGAAAAATGTACAAATTTCATGACATATTTCAAAAGGCAATTTACCTTCATTCTGAGCTAAGATCAACTGTCAAGTCATCCATTTCCAGCAGAAATTTCTTTTAGGTTATGTGTATTTGTTGACAAGATTTGATTTACTGTATAATCAAAATTTGTAGCTGAAGTCAGTTTTTCATGATGAACAATTGCTTCTGAAGGTTAATTCCATAAGCTTTTGCTTAACTTTTAACAATTTTGCTTGCTCCTTCAAGTCATATTTTTTCATGTGGGAGGCACAATTAAAAAAATTTAAAAATTACGTCTTTGTTAATGATGCTGTCAATTGCTAGCATCATATCAGCACTGTGAATGTGTCAGAATTTTGTTCTGCAGAAGTTCTTTTACATGCCAACAAATCTGCTGACATGGTGCTGTTACTTTTTAGCACACTTAAAAACTATCGGTCTGGGCGGGTTTGAACCCACTTTAGTTGGAAGCGCGGGGGGGGGGGGGGGGGGGGGGGGGAGGAGGCAGAAAGGTAGAATACTGTAGCTTTTAAGCTTTTCTTGTTATTATCCCAGTATATTTAAACTTTTTCATAGTCATTGTAGCTAACTACATGTAACCCTGCAAATATTTTAAGTGGAATTCTCTGGATGTTTTTATTAACTGCTCATCTCGATAGCTTCAACCTAAACTGTACATTCTTCTTGTTTTTCATCTTCCTACCAAGATCTTGGTTTATTTTCCTTGTTTTGTAATGATAACTTCATTGCTCCCTTCTACTATTTGGTGTGTGTTTTACTTTCTCTGCTATTTACTGAGATTTCACTGGAAACACACATTTTGAGGCTCACTAAATATCTTCAAAACACACAATTCAAAAAACAAAATTTATTTTTAATCATTTCAAAATTACCTGCTATACTTAGTTTTAATTTTTCAATCATTCATCATTTTCTTAAGCACTATCAGTATTCAAATGTTTCTCATGATGTTATGGAATTTCAAGCCCAGCAAACCGGTTTTAAACATCAGATAAATACCAGACTTGGTAATGAAGTTCAGCGTGCTTTACATGTGTGACACAAAGTTTTTCAAGAAAATCTCTCACACTTCCCTTTACAATATAAAAATTTTGGTATTTTTACCTTCTCAAACATGGCTCTAATGACTTCGACTAAAATACCATATATTTAAGATATTTACAAGACAATAAAATGCACATTTGAATTTTCCGAGAATAAGGGTGAAAACCTCATTCACAAGGAATTTAGTATAAATTTGTACAATTGCAAAACCATTTCTGAGACATATCATCATCATCATCATCACCTCCATCACTACCACCACCACCGCCGCCGCCGCCACCACCACCACCACCACCACCGCCGCCGCCACCACCACCACTACCACCATCACCATCACCATCACCATCACCATCAATCATCATCGGTTTGAATTTTTCATTACTTTGTTATTTTCTTAAAATGGTGTCGCTATTTAGTTATTTGTCATGATTTCATGGAAGGATTATGGACGTTCATGGCCATTATGTAGTGACTCACTTTTAAAACATTTGACTATCATATCCTCTCTGTGCATACAATGAAATGTGTGTTGAAACCATTTCTGCATACGTTTATCTCCACTAACCTAAAGTAGATAGAAAAGTAAGAGTTTTGAAATAATAGATTGTACAAGAGACATAAAAATAAAGGATACTGAGTAGGGAAAGTCATACGAATGTAACATGGGTTACTTTCCTTCATATTTCCCATGACATAAATAACTATTCTAGCTTTAAATACTGTGTTTTGTTTAAAAATAGCAAGCTATAGATTTCCAGTGTTAAGTTTCTCTACATAACACTCATAAACAAAATGACCTAAGGAGTAGTTAGATGGATGGGCCTTCAGTAACTGGAGCACAGCACTGGACCTAGCCCTAAGTGGGCTCTTTGAGTTTCTATTGTAATCCCTGGAAGAAAGAAATGAATGGGAGCCCCATCGGTTGACCACATTTACACTAAGGATGGGACCCCCAACGATTCTAACTGGCACCGATCCTGATGTTGGCAACCTGGGGGCCCCAGGTGTAGACAGGACACCTCCAGGATGGAAGGGAGCCTACCAGTTCGGCCAAGTGCCAGGGAAAATCTTTGCAAGGGTAAACTCCGTTGCCGCAACACACCAACCGCCGTCCCTAGCCCTAAAACCTGGAACATACGAAAGGAAATGATGGTCAGAGAATTTGAGGAGCATTCGTCAGAGTGGCCGACCTGACTATGATTTTATGACAATTCTGTAGAAGAATTGTTTGTATCTATGCCCCTAAAGGGACGTCTCCTGGGAGGGAGGGGTGAGGTAAGAGACCTGAGGAGAGACGACAGCAGAGGGCAGGATCCCTAAAAATTTCAGATCTAAACTCCCCGGTGGCGACGCGTACAATCGGCTCCCCTTCCTCCCTGCGGGCTTCACATCCCGTGAGGGATGTGCACTAATCCTCAAGACAAAGATTTACATAGAGCAAATTCTCTGCCATGCATCCCGAAACTCCCTCCGACACTTAAAACCCTAATACAGGCAAAAGGTGAAGTGAAATGGAGAGACAAGAAATTCATAGATGCAATTATACTTCCCTTCGTTCACTTAGCGACCCGAGGAGGCCCCCCCCTAAAAAAAGCCCCCCTTGGGTAAGGAAAGTGGGTCACGGGAATTGAATCCACGATCTCCCGAGTGCGGGCCATAGACGCTACTGCCTAAGTCGCCCAGCTCGGTAGCCGACCCTACTAAGTCGAACCCTGGACCTCCAGAATGCGACCCTCACAACCTATTGCACAGCCTCCTATTCGGTTATCCTTTATGTTACCTGAAAAAAGTGTTAATCATTGTTAATCCTACATTTCATTTGCCTTTTATAACGCTGGTAAATTACTTATGGAGAATATTGACTAATTCTGTGTTAGCTAACAACTCCTTAAAATGAGTTGCTAGACTTGCTGGCATAGTTCCAACACGAACGTCTATTAGATGCAATTGTGGGTTGCTACGCCATGCTTCTTTAATTGCCCTGTTTTCCATTTTCCCTTAGCATTTCGATAATTTCTGAAGCGACATTTTAAAGTAAAGCAATAGCGGCTTATCATAATATGATAAATGATATCTATGTAGCTAAGCTTGTCTCTTGTTTTTGCAAAAGCGGAAAGGAAATAAATGGACAATTTCCCGCCTCTTAAGCCCGGGAAACACCTACCTACTGTTACTCTCATGCCTTGCAGGTCGCAACCTTAATTCTGTAATTAGTGTGTTTGACATAAGTGAACAATTGCTGGAATGCTGTTGGTGATGATAATCATGATAATGATGACAATTACACAACACTGTTTTCATCATTCAACACGCTGTGCCAGATGTACATTTTTAACCGAGCGGATGGCTCAGGTGATCCGTGGCCTGCAGATATAGCGATAGTGTTCCTAAATATCGACCATCAGCAAGTACTCCATGCCGTCTATTTGGACTCCAGTAAACTACTTGCAAAAGTGTCTCCTGTGTAGCAATTCTCGCGCGGTGTTTAAAAATAAAATTGTATCGCTAAATTTTTTCCACAATAGCGACTTTATTGAAACTATAGACATTCGTGTATTATTAATAATTAACCAACGTAAACAGTAGAGTAAGGGGTGCAACAACAAATCTAAATTGACAAGATAGATATTACAGATCGATACATGTATTTCCAAATATGTATGTTATTAACACGAGACTTCAGATGTTATGTCATCTTGTCATTCGTCTATTTGTCACACATATTGCAATGCTCATCGATATATTTTCTAAACACTTTAAGAGAAGCTTCCCTTCTGTCATCTAAATAATGGTTATACATAGAAACCTGAAAAACACAAGACGAGAAACAAAATTAAATTGTTATAAAGTAATGGCGATTTCAACACTTCTATATGGATCCGAATGTTGGACAACGACGAAACAAAAAGAAAGAAAAATTGAGTCGACAGAGATGCGATTTTTAAGACATGTAGTTGGTTATACTTTAAGATATAGAAGTGAGGAAATAGGTAAGGAGTTAAAGATCTTTAATATAATAGAAAAAATCGCCAATATCGGAGCAATTGGAGGTACCATGTAGAAACGGTGGATAATTACTGCATTCCCATATTAATTATGGCCTATAAGCCTACAGGAAAAAGATATATAGGAAGGCCGAGAAGAAGATGGACAGAAGAGTTTTGATATATCAGACCAGAATAAGCCTAAGGCTTAAACGCTGTTATTGATGATGATGATGACATGGAAAAAGTTATCTCTACGTTATATGATGCTACGGGAGATTGTGTCATATATATAGTCTTTTGTGAATTTCTAAAATGTTGCTAACTTTAACCATTATTCACCAAAGAACCGAGGTTCTTCACCAAAGCGGTGCTCATTTTCTGTTGGACTTGTGTAACTGGCCTGGAGCTGCTGTCCCATAATCGCTCCACTCTTAAATCCGCACTTGATGTAAACACAAGCCATCAACAACCACCCTGCGATGCACCGAAACCAAAGCACGCACAAAATATAGTACCTTAAATATTGGCGATTATCTGTGAGTTTTCAAGATGCATGATAACCCTGGTAAAGACAACTTGAATGTAACGCGATAGCAGCGCTATTCCTCACTCCCGAAAAATATCGTTCTGTTGCATCATAAACACAAGACATGAGTCCAGATAGCATTTGTTTGTGTTAGTCGCAGTTGATACGAACACCAGATTATCGCGGAGGGATACAAGGTGTGGATCTAAGGTTGGATGGAGTTATGGTTGTTTTACGCAGTTTGATGCCATTATTTTGCGCCACCTTTACGCTGACTCTAATCTCGTTCTCCGGAGCATCTGCTGCCAGCTGCTCGAATGACGAACTAATCCCTGGGTACGTGTGGGGGAATGTAATGATAAATAACAGCAGCTAAGTTGACGATAAATATAATGTAGGCTAAAAATGATCTCCTTGAAGTGAATTGTCGACTATGGAAGTTGAAGAATTAAACTGTTTCTGAAACCTATCGCTCGAAATGTTAACTAGGTAGTGAATTATATCTGCTAACTGTTGACACATCCGGAGTTTATGGTTTAAAGGTGTCTGTTTCTGTAATAATAAGGCGAAGTGTGTGTTGGCATCAGTGGCAGAAATGATAAGCCTAAGTTGCCGCTAAATCTACGTCACTCAAATAGGTTCTTTCAGAGCTAAGGGGCACAATATACAGTTCTATAAGACTGTAACACTCGACGGGAAAGACGCAAATTTTAGCAAACATTCAAATCCCTCCTACAATGATGTTGGATGTTGGCAATTCTACAGCTGCTGAAATCGAAGTTTTCCCTTGCCTATTAAACACCATTGTTAGTATGTATATGACTATCTAAAATTCCAAGAATTGCCTTGTCTGTATAATTTTCAGAATTGTATCTATGAGCTAGCAACGTCTACGATAACCCAACACTGAATTCCAGGAACGGCTTGAGCTAATGGTATTCTGGTCAACTGTAACCTTAACTACCAAGCCACACTAACCTAATTAATTAGCTTAACTTGATCATGAATTGATTAGCCAACAACTTCATGACAAAGCTGTACGGTTCCTAGCTAACGGTTGGAACTAAGGCACATTACAAGATGTCCCTGACGTGTGTAATGTCCTCGAGTTGTATCCCTCTAATAGATGTGGGGCTTTTACGCACGGGCGTTCTTCCAGTGTTCAATTCACTGGACTTCTATTAGGAGATGCGGCTAGCACAAAACACAGAGGCCGACAGAAGTATTCGAACGTAAACATATTTATCACTTTTTTTATCATTATTTATCACTTTTTTATAACTTTTTATCACTTTTTTACCACTTTTTTTAATCACATATTTATCACTTTTATTATTTTAAAGCTACGCATACATAAATACAACTGGTACAAAATAAACTTGAGTCTTCCATTCAGTGGCGGCTCGCAGTCAAAATTTTAGGGTAGGCAAAGTGTAACAACAACAACAACAATAATAATAATAATAATAATAATAATAATAATAATAATAATAATAATAATAATAATAATAATAATAATAATAATAATAATGATAATGATAATGATAATGATAATGATAATGATAATGATAATGATAATGATAATGATAATGATAATGATAATGATAATGATAATGATAATAATAATAATAATAATAATAATAATAATAATAATAATAATAATAATAATAATAATAATAATAATAATAATAATAATAATAATAATAATAATAATAATAATAATAATAATAATAATAATAATAATAATAATAATAATAATAATAATAATAATAATAATAATAATAATAATAATAATAATAATAATGGTAATAATAATACAGTAGAACCCCGTTTATCCGAAATAAAGGGGGCGATGTCATTGCGGATAACGCAAACAATATATTTTTTGGTTAACAAGTGCAGAGTGAATGAGCGTGACTTACGGACGAATTACGGCCAAAACTAAAATTAATGAAGAAATTGAAGAATTGTCCGACTGTAGCATTGTGTTAAATAGCTGAAACACTCCTCTTTTCATTGTCAGTGCGCCGCTAGAGCGGACTTTGTAATAGTTCACTAATTAAGTCGGTCATACTGGTATTACACAGAGATAACGACAGATGCAGATCTCTGAGATCTTCGTTCGTGGAGTATGGCTGTTCGGAAAATGTCGCATAATTTCGGATTTGGGCCGGCAAGTGTTCGGACTGCTGGCAGACGCGTCTACGCATGCTCGGAGTGCATATACAGACCGAATGTTTCCTTATCCCTGTTCAAGGGCCTCGTACTGAGGAAATGGGTCCGGGCAGGCAGAGGTTAAGCTAGCCTGCTCTCCACTACCCAGGTTCCATGCGTATCATTTCTGCCGCGCGTTTCAAACACAAAGCGCAGTTTTGATTAATCGGAATTGAGATTCAAGGATTTGACCATGCGCTGGTCATTATAACCGAGAAAACTTTTCTGGAACTACAATTTAGGGAAAATGACGGTTCAAATGATAAAATGCAGCATCATAGCTAAACACTGTTTGTTGATGTATTACGGTAGGGTAGGCAATACCTATCCTGCCTACCCTGAGGAGCCGCGCCTGCTTCCATTAAACATATACACTCACAAATAGCAACTGAAACTAATTTGCACTACAAGAAGAAATAAAACGGTTACTTTACATCTGGACATAAGTATTAGAACAGAGAACAGCTAGTATTTATGCAGTTATCATCCCCTTTCTTTGAATTACAGCAGATAATCGTTTGGGCATTGTCTGTATGTGTTGTTTAGTGACTGCCGAGTGCATATTTCTGCACTCTGTTTGAAGAAGTTCTTTTAGATGGTCCTTGCTTCTGATGTGATGCTTCCTCACACGCTCCTCGAGTTCCTTCCAGATGTTCTCTATAGGATTTAAATCTGGCGGTGTCTTCAAAGTGTTGTATACTATCCAAAGCCTTACAATTTCAGTGGTATGCTTCGGATCATTGTCCTGCTGGAAGTAATAATCCTGCCCTAATCCCAGCTTCTCTGCACTCTTTTTAAGATTGTTTTCAAGAATCCTCTTGTATGCAAATTTGTCCATGATACCATCTATGAACACCAGTTCCCCAAAGCCGGATGAAGCTATGCAACCCCATACCATCACACTACTGCCACCATGTTTCACTGTAGCTGCCATGTTCTTAGGTTCCCATTCTGTATTTGGCTGTCTCAAGTCGTCCATCACTCTTGTATATGCAGAATTTGCTCTCGTCTGACCAGAGAACCTTATCCCAGAATTTTGTTGGTTTCACCACATACTGTTTAGCAAATTCTATACGCTTTTTCTTATTCACCTTATTAACATATGGTTTCTTCCTAGGAACGCGGGCATTGTACCCAGCACTATTAAAAACCCATTCAACTGCTCTGGTGTGAACCACAGTGCCAGAATATTGCTCAAGGCATCCTCTAATCTCAGATGCAGTGACTCTCGGATTCTGCTTCACCATTTTTATTACTTGCCTCCTGTCTCTGGTGGTGAGTTTGGAAGGAGCGCCATTTCTGGGTTTATTTACCACAGTATTTGTCTGTTTGAAGCGTTGAATTATGTAGAACACTGTAGTTTTGCTTCTGTTAATGGTGTTGGCAATTTCAGAGAGAGATTTGTTCTGTTTGTACATATTGATCAGGATATTCCTCTCTGGCACAGTTGTCTCCTTACCTTTACGCCCCATATTACCTGTGAGCTCACAAACGGCTGAATAACTGTGAGCACACACCATAAACACAACTGCTGTGTGGTAGGGGCGTCTAGGGTACGTCCAACCACCTTTCTCTCTGTTCGATTGGGTACGTTCGAATACTTATGTCCTCCAATAAGAGGGACAATAGAATAAATACACTACAGATTGTGTAATAAATACATGCAAAGTGATATTTTATATATTGTTTCTGAATACACAAAAGGTTAATGTTTACATGTGTAACAATTCAACGCTGCCAAATAAGTATTACAGTATTTATAGTACGTGCTATATTATTCGAATACTTCTGTACATAATGCATTTATTTTCTTCTTCTTCTTCTTCTTCTTCTTCTTCTTCTTCTTCTTCTTCTTCTTCTTCTTCTTCTTCTTCTTCTTCTTCTAAGCATTACAGCCCACTGTGGGCTTCAGCTTCCCTTAGCTTTTGCTTCCATTCATCCCTACCCATAGCCTTCCTTCTCCATATCCTAACATCGAGTAGTTGCATTGCATCCTTTCTTACACCGTCTTCCCATCTTCCCCTTGGTGCTCCTTTTGGTCTGGTCTTATAAAATTTTCCGTCCAAAATTTTCTTGGGGATACGTTTATCTGTCATCCTTGCCACATGTCCGGCCCATCTCAGTCTGCTTAGTTTTGTATCTTTCACAATGTCCACCTCTTTATATAGTTGGTATATTTCTTTATTCCACCTTATTCGCCATCTTCCATCCTCTTGTATTGGACCGTAGATCCTTCTCAGGATTTTCCTTTCAAATGTGCCTAACATTTTCTCAGAACTGGCGTTTAATGTCCAACATAATGCATTTATTTTAACATATGGAAATTATTTCTTGCAATTATTTATCTGTCTTCCTATCATTTCTGTATATAATTGTAAATCTTACCCGTCAGTAACTCCTATCTCTAGTTCTTCTATAAGTTCTGGCAGGATGGAAGGGAAGTCATTGCATTAATTTAAACCAGTGATAGATCTTGGTATTTGGAACATATTTTGTGTCTTACGTTTTTGAACCATTTCCTACGGAGGTATTTTAGTTTTGTCGAGAACAAACTGATAACACTGCAGATTGTGTGGGTGTCACTTTCACTAGGTCAGTACATAAACAAACATGCTTCACTACTGCTACCATGCGTCTCGTGAACGTAAATAATATACCGTCTCCTTCCATGTTTATTGTGCGAGTGTAGGCCAATCACAATCGTCAGCTGCCACGACCCAGAAGACGGTCGACTGTTTACATCCACAAGCCGGTTCAATTCCCTCACCAACCTCGACGCAACGTTGTCGAGTTACTTCACGTTTCAAAGAGCCACTCGAAGCACTCTTTAAATTATTTTCAGTGATTAATTATTTCGAAACCTGTGTAATGTCCCACAATTACTACCGAAGCTATGTCAGAAATAAGTTACTCTGCGCGTATTACGAGTACATTCTTATGGAATTGCGCATCCAATTTGGAACGAAAACCATTTATTTTTTTCGAAATCGGCTGATCAAAGAACAAAATGCCACTAGACTTCTTTTGTTTGTAATGCTTCTATGAAGCACATATTAGAAGGAATGTAATGACTTCCCTTCAACCCTGTATAGCTCAGAACAGAGCACAAACACAGCACACAGAGCGTAAGTCCACCATTCCAGTAACGTTGTCCAACTAACCCAGCAGCGCAACAGCCCTTTCCGGGCGAAGGCCTACCGCCCAGCCGCTGCGTACCCCACCATTGCCCACTATGGGCATCATGAGTGGGATGCAGTACTGAAGGATGGGCCGTGGTCAGCGAACCAGCCGACATGCGCTCTTCACAACCAAACCTAATCGAACTAGTCAACTGTGCAGCCTTGGGTGCGAGTATTCAGTATGACGTCACGTGTGCTGTAGGGTGGTAGTTACGTTGATTCTTGCTCAATGTGGGTTTGTTTTGCTAACAGCAAGTTAAGGTAACATTCGTATCTTGTCGGCAGAAATGAGATTTCCGAGATCTATCAAAGAAATAAGAGAAATGTACAGATTACCCAATAGGATAAATCATAGAATAACATAAACAGAACTAGAAAGATCATATTAATACGAAGAACGATGTTAGATTATGAATGGTAAGGTAAAGGTCGATAGGAAGGGTAAAATGGTAAACGACAGACAGCGGAGGGGGACACCTTGCGCATTGCGATCTACACACATCTATTGTGACTAACACACCCAAGGGATAAAGTGGGAGAAACACAGGAGGCAACAGGCCGCAGCGGACAGATCAGAGAGACGCGTGGAAGTCCCTAACATTTCCAATCCCACTCCTGGAGCTGCAAGAGAAGGGAACAAGCGACCTGGTAGCGCTCTAGTGTTCTCAGAGAGTATTGCTTACATTGCGCACGCATCCGCACCATCTGTCCGGCATCGCCATCCACTATGAGTCAATAAGCACACCTATGAAATGAGACTGAAGGGACAATTATGGAAAGAAATTCATGGTATTAGAGTAATCAGCCCAGTAATCGCATAAGTAACAAAGAAAACCACGAAATGCGAATAGCACACTAGGAGGACCCATATAAAGATGGGAGTGAACCAAGAACAGTCACTTGTCCTAAACCTGAAGGGCAGAAGAAGAACAAGAACAAAAGCTTTATTTATTCATTCGCTCTCTTGGGTTACATATACAGTAGAATCCCGAAATAACGGTTGTTGGGGACGTGCTTAGCCTGGAATCGAATCCAGGTCCTCCCAAATGCGAGCCTCACATCTTATTGGGAGTCAACTCGCTCGCGATGAGTGGGTAGAGAAACCCATGTGATGTAAACACATTTACGTTTGTGTTTTATTTTTGGGGAAACAATAACAGCAGTGGGCAATGACAAATGACGAAAGCACGGTGTTTTTCTCTCTGTCTCGTGTCGCCAGAAGACGTCACGGGTCCTCCAAGGCGGGGGGCAGGACAAGCTTCAAGTAAAGCGGAAGAAGGCTTGTTGAGATTCATTAAGCTTGCTTGCCAGTTTAGTTGTTGTCCAGCGAGGGAGCAGTTTGGAACAGAACATGTGTACTCTACGGGTAGCAGGATTCTTACTCCTAGTATCCTATGTAGCAGCAGAGGTCGTCACCTTCCAGCCATGTCCTTCTGGTAAGAGTCCTCAATTACAAATGTAACATATTTCTACTTTCTCTATTACGTATATTAGAGGAAGTGTTGTATTCCACCCAAAAATTCGATGTCGAGATTTCACCGGAAATATGTTTTGAGGCCCCTGAATCTAAAAAATCTGATGTGTTGCACTCACATGACTTTCTCTACTCTTGTACTAACCATTCCACAAACTCTTATTCCTATATTTCCATGTTAGTTAAGATAAACATTCGTACAAATTATCTTATTGCTTATTTCCTTGTAGGTGCAAGGGAGATATTAGAATACAGAAGGCTTTGTGCGACAGTCAAATCTTTTTGACCTTTGAGATTCCGTTCTCTTTGCACGATTAACATATAAAAAAATGAACAACGTTGTTGCATTTCGCTAAAGTTCTAAGTTTTCCGAAACTCATACACATAACAAGGAATATCTCCGTAATGGTTTACGCTACAAGAAAATTTATTTGGACATAAATTGTGTATTTTAGCAAAATCTACATTTTTTGTATAGTATGATATGGTCTATATCTAACGGTTTACCATTTATGCAAAAGTCATCCATAGTAAATACGACTACAGGGGCTATAGCCAGAAAACTCAAGATATACATTTTATTTGACATAAAAATATCTCAAACATATGACATTTTCATCAAAAACGTTAGAACCATTTTCAAGAAAATCAAAATTTTCGAAAAATCTTCCATGTAAAGGGTAGTGTACGGTGGGGCTATTTTCTTCAAAATCTTCGTATCGCATTCTTGAAAGACATTAAACTTATATACCAACTTTGGTTTTTGACCGACTTTTCGTTTTTCAGTTATGCTGTCCACAGACTGACACACAGACACACACACGGAGCTTTTTCTAAAAATGCCATTTTTGGATTCAGGGGGTCTCAAAACATATATTTCCGGTGAAATCTCGACTTCGAATTTTTGGGTGGAATACAATACTTCCCCTACTTATCAGTAGAGAAAGTAAAACGAAAACTTGGTTAAAAACCAAAATTGTTATTTAAGTTTAATATCTTTCAAGGATGCGACACGAAGATTTTGAAGAAAATTCCTCAACCCTAATTTACCTTTTACATGGAAAACCTTTAGCAAATTCTGATTTTCTGAAAAATGACTATAACGATTTTGATTAAAATGCCATATGTTTAAGATATTTTTATGAGAAATTAAATGTATATTTTGAATTTTTTGGCCATGTAGTCTTGTTTACTCTTGATGACTTTTGCATAACTGGTAAACCGTAAGAGATAGACTAAATCTTAGTATACAAAAAATGTAGATCTTGCTAACATACACAATTTATGTCGAAATGCACTCTTTTGTAGAGTGAACCATTTCGGAGATGTTCCTTGTTATTTGTGAGAGTTTTACAACACTCAAACTTTTCTCAAATGGAAGACCGTTCTTCACTTTTTTATCTCTTGGCCGTGCAAAGAGAACGGCATTTCAAAGCCCTCACATAGCGACAGTTTTAAGATTTGACTTTCGCTCGAAGCCTACTGTATTCCCATATTCTCCTGCAAATGTTTATCTCAACTAACACGAAGAATATATAGGAATAAGAGTTTGTAAGAATGGTTAGTACAAGAGTAGAGAAAGTCATGTGAGTGTAGCACATCAGACTTTTACTTGTCTGTTCATTTATTTCAAGTATTCACTTTATAACAAAGAACATACAAAATTGACGTTTTATGTGAATCGTTCGTAGTATTGATATAAATTAGCAATCATTATAGAAACTCATTTGTTTACCACATTATGATGCTTTGTCATGCTCTCTGAAGTTTAATTAAACGTAAATTAAACGTAATTAAACGTAAATAGTCAATGTTTCGATAATAATAACTCCATGGATAAAATTTCGAACCAATAGTGAAGTATTCATTTAAAATGTGAGCGCACTTCGGGTTGTGCAATCTCGTACATTTCTGCATATTCAGTCGGCAAATTATTAGATTAGATTGCATTGCGTTCAGCTAGTTCACAAGCAGCTGTGGCCCGTGAACATTAAACATGTCAATGGAAGTATGTAGTGCATTAAATTCAGGCACAAAAAACAAAACAGAGAAACACAACGAAACACAGCCCATGAAGAGCCAAGGCTTACCTCCCGGCCGCTGCGTTCCTCACCTCTGTCCACGACAGGCGTCATGAATGGGGTGCAGAACCTGAGGGTGGGACGTGGTCAGCGCCCCGAACCCCTCCGCCCAGTTATGCGGCGTTCATGACCTTGACTAACTACTTTTCTATCAAGTAGCTTCTTAATTGGCCCTAACGAGGCTGAGTGCACCCCGTGCCAGACCTCCCAGCGGGGAAAAATACCCCCACGTCTGTACCGGAGATCGAACCCGAGCCCTCCTCGCCAGAGGCGGTCACTCTTGTACTAATATTCTTACAAACTCTTCACGTTAGTCGAGATAAACATTTGCAGGAATTATGTTATTGCCAATTCTCTTGTATCGTACAAGGGGAATATGGGAATACAGTAGATTTTGTGCAATAGTCAAATCTTTAAAGCTTTGAAATTGCGTTCTCTTTGAATGACCAAAAAAGACAACAACAAAAATGAATAACACCTTCCATTTGGGAAAAGTTATAACTACTGCAAAACTCACACAAGGAATGTTTCCGAAATGGTTCACTCTAGAAATAAATGCATTTAGACATAACTTATGTTTTAACGAGATAGTAGGATTTGGTCTATCTCTTACGGTTTACTAGTTATGCAAAAGTCATCAAGAGTAAACAGGACTATACGGGTTATAGCCAGAAAATTCAAAATATACATTTCGTTTGCTATAAAAATATTTTAAACATGGCATTTTAATCAAAGACATCATTTTCGAACAATTTTCCATGTAAAGGGTAGTTTAGGGTGGAGGAATTTTCTTCAAAATCTTCGTGTTGCATTCTTGAAGAATATTACCTAAACTTACTGCTGTTCACAGGCAGACAGACACGCAGATACACGTAGACCTTTATCTAAAACTGCTTTTTTTTATTCAGGGGGCCTCAAAACATATACTTCCGGTGAAATTTCGACAACGGAATTTTGGATGAAATACAACACTTTCCCACTTACTATACGTAGCAGAGAAAGTAAAAAGAAAAGAAAAACATGTGATTTTGCTAGTTGTAGCTTATTGCGTAATATTGCAGACAATTTGAGACCGTCATCAGATTAATATCAGCACGCGCTCTTTGCATGTTAACAAGTTAACACATTGCTGTTTTTAATACTTTTTTAAATAATAAGAAATGCATACTGAGGGGATATCGTCACACCCTCTTGTTCTAATAAGGATTTATGTATATTAGAGTGTTCCATTTGATTAATTATGGATAGTTTTACAATCTAAGTGGTTGTGTTTTTACTTTCTCTGCTGCGTTTAGTAAGTAGAGGAATTATTGTATTCCACCCAAAAGTGTGACATCGAGATTTCATCGGAAATATATGTTTTGAGGTTCCTGAATCCAAAAAAGGTCATTTTTAGAAAAAAGGTGTGTGTGTGTGTGTGTGTGTGTGTGTGTGTGTGTGTGTGTGTGTGTGTGTGTGTGTGTGTGTGTGTGTGTGTGTGTGTGAACAACATAACTCAAAAACGAAAAGTAGGTTAAAGGAAAGCTGGTATTTTAAGTTTAATATCCTTTAAGGATGCGACATGAAGATTTTGAGGAAAATTTATATGGAACATTTTGAATTTCTCAAAAATTACCAACGATTTTTATTAAAATGACATGTTTAAAATATTTATATGACAAATGAAGTGTTATTTTGATTTTTCTCGCTATAGCCCATGTAGTGCTGTTTACTCTTCATGACTACTGTATTCTAATATTCCCCTTGCACCTACAGGGAAATAAGCAATAAGAAAATTTGTACAAATGTTTATCTCAACTAACACGAAGACAGAGGTGTAAGAGTTTGTAAGAATAGTTAGCATAAGAGTAGAGAAAGTCATGTGAGTGCAACACAGATATTTTTCTATACCCACAATTAACCATGCATATATCCCCCCATTAGTAGATATTGAATAACAAATTCACAGAAAATAAATTAAGATTGCCTGTTTTAAATCTTACAAATGTACGAATTTGTGATTTAAAATAATCACAGCTGGGTAACAATGTTTATATTGGCTAATTAGCTGAGATGTTCAAAGCTTATTAAAAGTCTCTGGCTGTTAATTATGATTAGTTCATAGGCACGCTATCTTTACATACTAAGCTTTGTTCTAAAAGGTCTTAGTCTTGTCTAATACTAAATCAACATTTCAAAAACTAAGTGCTTAGTACTTATCTTAAATACTTGCTTCCAGCAATTCCTCCAACCTCGAATCACTAAAGGTAATTTTATTTTCCCCAATACTTAGCTATAATTTTGTATTCCACCCAAACATTAGATACCTAAATAAAAACAAATTATTTTTACTTGTTCTACCACAGAGGTATTTATTAGACGTGGCGAATTACCTTGCTAGGATCTGCGCGAGCGACGTCATGCAAATTGATGGTGGGGGTAACGTCTCTGTTTCCTTCCCTGAAATAAACAAGATCTTGCTGATAATGCGAAATGGCACTGTTTTTAATTCACGTACTGTTCCCGATGTTTACCGCACGGAAGTCGGAAAACACTAACCTGACACCCCTACAAATACAAAAGTGAACTCGACCTTAAGGCACAGCGCCACTATCGGCCATTCGCCACGTCTTAAAAGTACCTCTATATTACTTTTTACAGTAAGTAGGGTAAATATTGTATTCCACTGAAAAATTCGATACAGAGATTTCACCGGAAATATATTTTGAGGTTCCATGGACCGAAAAAACTTATAAAAAGTGCTGTGTGAGTGTATGAACAGCAAAATTCAAAAACGAAATGTCAGTTAAAAACAAAACTTGATATTTAAGTTCAGCATTTTCAAGGCTGCTACACAAAGATTTTCAGGAAAATCCCCCACCACAAATTACCGTTTACATGGAACATTTTTAGAAAATTTTGATTTTCTCAAACATGGCTCTAATGACTTTGATTGAAATGACACAAATTTAATATATTTTTATGACAATTGAAATGCATATCATGAATTTTCCTGTAGTGTTCTCAAAAGTCCTCTTCATTCTCGAAGAGCTTCGCATAACTGGTAAACCGTAAGAGATGTACACATGTTCTTCTTCTTCCTCTTCTTCTTGTTCTTCTTCTTCTTTGTCTGATTATACACGTCTTACTGCACAAAAATGTAAATCTTGTTAAAACACACAATTTATGTCAAATACATTTATTTATTTATTATTCTTATTTATTATTGTTTTGGAGGGAGCCATTTCCGAGAGATTTAATGTAGTAAAAGCGGGCGTTAAACACTACCAAAAAAATCTGATGTGTTGCACTCACATGACTTTCTCTACTCTTGTAATAACCATTCTTACAAACTCTTATTACTGTATATATTCTTCGTGTTAGTTGAGATAAACATTTGTACAAATTATCTTATTGTTTATTTCCTTGTAGGTGTAAGGGGAATATTACAATACAGTAGGCTTTGTGCGATAGTCAAATGTTTGAAAGCTTCGAGATCCCGTTCTCTTTGCACACTTAACATATAAAAAATGAACAACGATGCTCCATTTCACGAAAGTTTTAAGTTTTCCGAAACTCACACAAATAACAAGGAATATCTCCGAAATGGTGCACTCTACAAAAATATTTATTCGGACATAAATTGTGTGTTTTAGCGAAACCTACATTTTTGTATAGTGAGATTTTGTCTATCTCTTACGGTTTACGAGTTATTCAAAAGTCATTCGGACTAAACAGGACTACATACGCTATAGCCAGAAAATTCAAAATATACATTGCATTTGTCATATAAATATCTTGAACATATTGCATTTTAATCAAAATCGTTAGAGCCATTTTCAAGTAAATCAAAATTTTCGAAAAATTTTCCATGTAAAGGATAGTTTAGGTGGTGCTTTTATCAACTCTAGGTTAACCACACCAAAAATGGTTGCCTGTAAATGATTTCATTGATGTATATACGTGTATACCTTGAACCAATGCCGGAAAAGAATAACTTTTTATGTTCATGGATAGCAATCCTAGCTCACTTCAACTTTGGAAAATCTATATGTTTAACAACAATAGTTCGAAAACGACTAATGCTACGAAAAAGCTCATTTCTCATAAATGTTATATTTTGATTAATAAAAATTTTAACCTGTCTGTTGTGGTTTGCAAATTATATGAAAGTCTATGAAAATTAAGAGTTTCACAGGATATTTTCGGGAAATTTAAAAAATGCATTTTAGTTTGAGTGCCAGTATCTCAAACATGAGACTTTAACTAAATCGTGTTTTTGAGAAAAAGATAGACAATAGATGTATTTCCATAAAAAGGGTAGTTTGAAGTTCAGGAAAAAGGAAATTTCTTAAAAATCTTCGCCTTGAATCTGTCTCTCTCTGTGTGTGTGTGTGTGTGTGTGTGTGTGTGTGTGTGTGTGTGTGTGTGTGTGTGTGTGTGTGTGTGTGTGTGTTTGAAATCTGAATATTGATTTTTTTTTTGCTCCAATTGTCCTTTCCTTAGAGCGGTGGTATAAGTGAGAGACCCTGGTTCGATTCCGGGTACCAGCGTGGGGATTTTCTCCCGCTGGGAGAGGTGGTCCGGGGTTGAGTGCACCTCTTTAGGTCCCTGAAGAGCCAATTGAGGGACTACTTGACGGGGGAAGTACCGGCTCCTGGTTACAAAGACCACATGTACAGGATGGAAGTGACCACGTCCCACCCTCCAGTACTATACCCTACACATGACTCCTGTGGTGGGCAGAGGTGGGGGAAAGGATTGTTGTGCCACAGGCTAGTTGAGAACTTTTCTCTGAATTTCGGAAGACTTTAGATATAGGATATGCATTAGTTTATAAAACAAATGAACTTCGTCACTTTCTATTGCGTATCAGCCAAATTATCCTCTACAAATATCTGATGTTGCAATGTTTTCACAAGAAGATAATCAACTATACGGAATTCCCAGATGCATGTGATATCACACCCAACCTTTGTCCTTCAGTTTAAACCTTGTGACGTAAAATCTTATGTATAAATTTCACTCCACTTTCTGTTTATTTTTCAAATTACTTATATAAACACTTAATTTACTATCTGCTTTCTGCTAATTATAGTAAACATCTTCTGGAAATTATTGTGGATATTGCACTCATGCCGGATGATCACCTCTTGGTCCTAGTATTAGCGCTCCTCCTTGCGGTTCCGCCAACCTAAACATTTTCTTACGTTTCTGAACATCTGAAGTATCCACTCGCGCTAAAGGCAATTAGCGGGTCATTAAAAGTAGCAGACAGTGAGGATATTGTTATTTTAATTGAAGAGACATACCTACTCAAAAAATATGGAAAAGAGCAGTCGTGTGAATAGAATCAGTTTTATATGTTTTTCAATGAACATTGTTGTTCTCACAGCGATTAATTGTAGTGCCAACTGTGAAAATAAATCTTAATTAAAATGTGTGAATGTAATTGTAAGTTGTTTACTTTTAAATCACTATTAATATTAAATAGTATTGAACAAATGAATTATTAATTATTTTGCGGAATACTCTAAACAAATACCACTCAAGGTTTTCATATTTGTGACAATTTTCAGGCACTTCGTGCTCGTCATTTGAAATCATCTTGTGGTATTACTGCAGATAATACCACGGTAACATAAATTTTAGGCTGAAACAGCGCTCAGTTGTTTAAACAGCAGACGATAAGTATGCGATGGTACTACGCACTTGCTACATTAACTCATGAAAGACAAAGGAACCAGTATGTGACACTTCAAAGTGTGGAGTAAAGTTTGATGTATAATATATGTTGTATATGCATATACACGTGAACTTTTCCTTCTAAAAGTCTGATATTTTACTTTTGCATGACCTTCTCTACTCACTATACTTTATGTTTTTATAGCTTCTACAAACTATGCTTACAAAAGCTTATTTATAGGTATACTTCAAGTTAATCGAGATAAACGTTTGAATAAATAGTTACATTATATGTTTGTTATAGGTACAAAGAGAACATTTACAAACAAGTGTTTAGAAGCTGGTTGCTATATACTGGCCTTGAAATACCATGATCTTTCTATGATATTGCGAGAAACTGCAGTTGTAAAACAGCCCTAGGCTATAGTAGACTATCATAAGTAAGTTCCTAGTGAGTTAAGAGCTTTTCGCGTTACCTGCTCGTTAGGTGTGTTGCATACTTATGGGGCGTTATCTCATATCGATAGCGTTGTTTACGTTTTTTGATCTTCACAAGTTATTCACGAGAAATTGAAGATACATATTTTATTTGTAATGTAAACATCTTGAATATATGGCATCAGAATTGTTAGAGCCATTTTTGGTGGTATAAGAAATGTTGAAACAACATTTAATATGTATAGTCGGCTTAGAATTGGGAGACTGTTGGGAATCTTTGTGTCCAATCTTTTGAAGACGCTGAACTTAAATATCTACTTTGATAGCTAACATTTTGTTTTGAGCACCGCTGTTCACAGACACACAGATAGGCAGATAGACAGGCGCACAAACACACATATTTACACATACAAAAAGAGAGGGAGAGAGACCTTTCTTTAACAATTTTCTATCAACGGCATTCCTTTGTTGTACTCCTAACGTAAAAATCGGTGTCACTCACATGACTATCTCGTACAGACTATTCTTCCAAACTCTTATTCCTCTAGGAATGGGAGAGATAAGGAAGGGTTTCGGCACTGAAGTTAAGGCGCATTGTACCTATGCTCCCAAGAGACCACCCCGGAAGGAAGGATGAGGTAAGAGGAGACACCGGGCGTGCAGATCTAGACTGACGGTACAGATATTGATAGGGCTCCCTAAGGTTTACAAGTTAGACATTTCGACATTTGCAGGAGGGCCCCGGCGGGGTCCAAGTCCCCTTATGTCGCTCCTCACATAGATCGCACGGACAATGGACGGAGAGAGTTCCTGTGCGCATATAATCCCTGTGAAACTGCACTAACGCCTTCGCTGACACTTGCAATCCCAAACACGATGAAGGATGAATGAAATGATTGTAGAAGAGGGGCAGTGGGACAGAAACTGCAGGGGATGTAATTATTCTCCCCAGCATTCACTTAGCGACGCGGGGAAACCCCGAAAAAACCCATGGGTCAGGAAGGTCGGCCACGGGAATCGAACCCACGACCTCCCGGATGCGAACCCGACTCACTCGCATTATTCCTAGTAAACCACACAAGGATATCTCAATTTATTCTGAGATAACATACCTTAATGGCGACTTACAGTGTTGTGACTACTTAAGTCAGTTTAACCAACTCTTAGGCCATGGCATTCAATTTTTCAGTCTCACTCTACCCTTTCCAATCATGTCCTATACATGGCTATTGTGTGGAAAAAACATTAATTTCCTTATTGTAAGTTGTTTACTTTTAAACCACTATTAATATTAAATACATTAATTATTAATTATTTCGTGGAATATGTTAAACAAATGCCGCTCGAGGTTTCATATCTGGGATAATTTTTCTGCTGCTTTGTGCTCGCAAAATTATCAAGATATGAAACCCTCTCTAGGTATTATTACAGATAATTAAATTGAGCTTTCAAACTCACGCTTGTTGTCATTAGACAACTATAACTCAACCTTCGTACTCTAATTATCATGACAAGTATTCGTTAGCCTCAATTAAATTACCAAAATAATACCAACACTCATGAAATGAAGAACAGCTCAAAAGTGTTTACACACATACAGCATATAAACGCTAAGGAATCATAATGGGCAGGGTTCTTCAAGTGATACACATCAGATCTTCACTAGCTAAGTGCTACATGATGTTTTTTACATTACAGGTACAGATGAAGAAGAAGACGCCGTGCCAATCGCCAGCAACTGTACTGTGCACGAGGTCCGCATCACTCCTTGTTCTGAAGCCGCAGATGACGAAGCGTGTAAGCTGAAGCGGGGAAAAAACGCCAGGATTGAATTTGATTTCACTTCAGGTATGTGAAGTAGCATTCATTCTAGGTTTTAATTTTAAATTTGCCCCCCAAAAATCGTTTGTATATAGAATCTCACATTTTCATCAAGCAGTTATTCTCTGAGATTCCAGGGTGGCAATTATAGCAATTACTTCCAAGTTGTCACCAAAAAGCAAACTATTATAGAATGTTGGAAAATCCTTACCCATCTAACAGCACTTCAAAAACACCTAGTCTTCCAATGGGTACCAGCTCACTGTGGACTGAGTGGTAATGAGAAGGCTGATTTTCTGGAAAAAAAGGTACCAGCGGTGTACAAAAATCTATAGTTAATCTACCATTTTATGCAGCTAAAAGATTAGTCAACTCTGAATTAAAAAAAAAACAAAAAAAAAAAAATATTACTATGAAGAATCAAAAAATAAAAGATGGGAACTACCAAACATTCAAACAGTGATTCCTGAGTATCCTCGAAAAACAGCAGTTGCAACCTTCAGGTTGATTACAGGACATGATTGTCTGGCAAAACATTTGAACAGAATTGGGATATATTCTTCACCACTCTGTCCTCTGTGTGATCTGCAAGAGGAAATGGATCGAGATCACCTTCAAATATGCCCGGCCACTTCTAGTGCCCCATCCATCAGTGAAAAATATTGGAGAGCAAGAGGATTAATGACTTCATTGTCAGAAATCTAGCATTAGCCAACAACAATTTTAGATTTACCCGCAACCTAGAAACTCATTGCCACAGTCGGAGTTTGAACTACGAATCTTCTGCTGTAATGCAAGTTATTTTCAGAATTTAGGTTCCTAGCGGCAAGTAGCTCAGTTGCTAAGAGGTTTTCACATATACAGGAAGAGACCCATTTCATCTCCGGGCAATGGCATTGAGCTTTTCAATTCGATTTCGTTTGTGGGTTTATTTTCTGCATTTTAGCTTTCAACACCTTCAGTGAATTACGCTTTTCTGTTAGACATAAATGTCACATTTTCTCAGAAACTATATAAGACAGCAAACTAAAATTTAGGTTGATCAATTCTATGTCTTGTGTTTACTTTAATGTTCATAATTTTACTGGTATTTTTTGAATAGCTGCAAATAGATTTTGATAAAAAAATAATACAGTTAAAAAATGTGTAATTCTATCTTCATTAATAAATAAAATCATTAGACAAAATTATAACAGTGTACCAAGAAGGTATTCATCTATAGTCTATAAATACTTCAGTCTGGTATTGTTAATAGTTTGAAATATTGGGACATGAATTCAGCAGATTTCACATTGGCGAGATAAGGTTTTAAGGAAACACTAATGCACGCGAGTCTCACTGCTAAGTGTGGGACTCTCAGCCTAACTAAAACCCCTCCCATATATTCCGCAGCAGCAGGTGTTATTAACACATGATGTTAGGACTATAAGTTCAGATATTTTTATAATGGGTACTTTAATATGTACCCACTTCAGTATGTTGACTTATTTTTCTTCATCTGAGAGTTTTCCCACAAACAAATCGCATAATTTAGCACGTAATGTTTTCTGCATGGTCGTAACTGCACAGGAAATGAACAATGCCTGTCAGTATAGGCCACCCTCTTTGCTTCCCACTTCAATACCTCACTGGCCCAGATAGTCTGAGGTCATTAGCCTTGCAGAAAGCATTCGAACTCAGTTATACATAAAAGTAAATAGTGTACTAGAAATGCAAGAATAAACATTACAACTACAATTTGACGTATTTAAACTGCCTTTCTTATTTCTTTCTCTATGAAAGTAGATGAAGTAGAAAGTAGTTGTAGATAATGCAAATAATGAATATTTGGGTACGTAAGAATCATGACTGAGGACTGCCCACTCTGCTTCACCCCTCTCAACAACTTCTTGGGGAAAATAAACATGACTGTATAGGTTGTGTGTACCACGTGTACTTGGAGTTACTAACCAACCTGAAAACATTAATAACTAAAATGATTAGTCTGCAAATGAAGTAAATATCAGGTGTAATGTTGTTCATTGCATTATCGTGAATGACAAATACAAGTATCCACAGTTATACATCTAATGTACTGTGTATTCGGGTGTTACAGATCATGCTGCTACAAACTTGAAACATAAAGCCTTCTGGGCAAATTCGATCGCAGATTTGCCTCTTGCAGGAATGGACCTAGAGGCCTGCAGTTACACAACTTGTCCCGTTGTAGCTGGTCAGAGACTATCATATTCATACCAGCTTCACATCTCCAAGAAGTTTCCAACGGTGAGTACCATGTATGTGTCTGTGACAGTGTGCATGTTTGTGTGAGTGTTAAAATATAACTAAACACGTAATTTTGATTAAATACCAAGCTTGGTAATTATGTTGAGTACCTTCCATCATTACGATCCAAGATTTTCAAGAAAATTCCACCACTACACTTTATCCTTTAGAGCGAAAAATTTTCTTTGTGAGTTTATCAAAAATAGTTATAATAATTTTGATTAAAATACCATATTTTGCAGATATTTAAATTATATTTAAAATGTGTATCTTGAATTTCCTGGGATTAACCCATGAAGTACTCATCTATCGGTAAAAATTTTATATACTTCTGTATAATTGGTAAATGATAAGAGATATACTTATCATATTTCTCGGAAATGTTTGCAGTGCTTTAACCTTTATTAATAAATGCTGACTTTCTTTGGATGTTAAGTTTTGAAATATCATGATGTTATTATAGAAGGTATCCTTTAAAAAGCATTGTGTCTCTAAATGAGGTTTAAATATTCATCACTTTTCTCCTTTCATTTATCAAAATAAAAATTGCTTTCAGTCGCATGTTAACGTTTGTATGTTGAATATTCACTTCAAACCAATGACAGATGGTTCGCAAGTAATTGTTTTGCACTTTATATGAAAAGGAAACTCTGCCAATATTAGACAAGAGAAAACACAGAAGGAAGCTAGACACGTCATAAGCTTCTGTACACTCGAGCTTGCTCTCTTGTTAGGATATCATTACCTACAATATTAGGAAAATGTATATAAGGAAGTCTATAAAGAAGTTTTTCAAGTTGTCCAACAGAGACATCCAGGATTCTTTACTTCTTCTTTCACTAATTCCTTTGTGCTGTTAAGCGTGGTGTACCAACCGTCTCCATCTCCATTCATCTTGATTCTATACCATTCTCTTTATTTCTGTCATTGTTTACCCTCCTTCATTGCCAAGCTTCTCAATATATTCTTGATAAAACATGTACATAATTCCTATGTACATAATTTTACTTTTATTTGTAGATACATATATTCAGTTCCAGTCCATTTGTGATCAATTCCTCGTTCCATCAATTAATTGCCGTTTGTAAATTATTTCCTCTATTTGCAATAAATATGTCATCCACATATATCAACAATTGTGCCAAAATTGGTCTTAAGTTTCTATATAATACTACTGTTCTTGCTGTTCTTCACTTACAGATTTTCCAGATTTCTTTCATCACAATAATAATAGTGGGAGTGGGCTAACGCTCTGTTTAATTCCTATATTTATCATAAAGGGTTCTGATTCTTGCCCATCTAGTCTTATTATTTCTTTTAGTTCCTGATAAGCTGATTGTATTGCTTTGATAAAATTAGTAGGGACTCTTTTATCCTTTAGAGCTTTCCCAATTTCTGCCCTTGGTATTGAGTCAAATGCTGATTTCAAGTCTAGAAATCCAAGAAACACGCCTTTTTCTCTATCTATAGCCTTCTCCATTATCATTGTTAATGAGAATATATGATCCTGGGAAATATACCTTACCAATAAGCAAAATGCTGTTAATATCCACTAAAGAATTTTACGTTTCAAGATTTTCAAACGTTATATAAGAGTTCCACTGATCAATCTTTGAATGAAAATAATAATTTATATATTGAGAAAGCTTGCGAAATATTTATTAAATAAACTTGCATTTTAAGGTAATCTTAAATTGATTGATTTCTCAATTTTACTGCACATTTTCGCTGCTTATTGTCTTCTTATTCAGAAGTTATTTTGTAGTAACTGTAAAGTATATTCATTCTCACTGTTTTTTTCTTCCCGTGTTAGTGGAACATCCTTTCAGATATAAATTCACTCGCTGAGTCTGAAGGGATAGATGTTCATCTGGCTTAAGTAAACAGGGGTTGGTTTTGATTTTACCAAACCAAAGTAACACCAAAACCTTAAGTAAAATAAATACATATTTTTCTATACCTATGCAACAGGCCAAGTCTCAAACACCTCTTCCCTGTGTCTGTGATATCAAGTCACAAATCTAGACTAAAGCAACACGATCTGCTTATTTTTCAGAGACAGTACGATGTGAAATGGAAACTGTTTGAAGAATCTGTCATGGAATGCTGCTTTATCTACAGGATTAAGCTCGTCAAGTAGAGTTTCTTCTTCTCAAATAATGCCAACATTACAAAATGGAATCACAATACAACTCACAGTCTTTGCCCTGAAGCAGAAAAGTAACAAGCACATTAGATGGGCCTACAGGAAACACAAACAATATAAAGTGTATGTAATACATGTCTGGTGAAGGCCATCTACGAATGTAGCTAGATTTCATTTCCCTCCTGGGCACAACTTTTCCACTTAATGTATAATATTAAGTTTTCAGTAATTTACATTAAGCAGATTTCAAGTCTCTTCAAGAATCCTTTTAAGTTTATGAACATCATAAGTTTCAAAAAATCCTTTATGTAAACAGATACTCGAAGTGAATTTACTGTGTGAACATGGTTTGGAAAGAAGGAATAAAGAAATGACATCATAGATACTCCTCAGTGATTTCACAGCTGTACAAACCAGTTTTGATGAATTCTGAAAGGGCATCTATGTGTTTAATTACAGCATAATTAAAGCTACATTTAAAACAATACTCTTAAGTCTGTTTTGTAAGTAACTTCTAACTTGGGAGTAGATGCCATTCCTTTATACTTGAATGATTCAGAAATTATTGTTTTAAATGTTTGTTACAACGGCAAACAATATGATGTGGAGAGCCTAAAGTATATTTTCAAATAAAAGATTTTTGGTATGAAGAAAAAAGGTTCAAATAAATAGAATTTATAACATAATGTTCTTTTTTATACATTTAGCTCTGCGTGTGTGCATGTGTGTATGTGTGTGTTTGTGTGTGTGTGTGTGTCTGTGTGTGTGTAACAGAGGGGAACACCTCGAACCACTGCGACCCCGACATAGATCTACTGCGGGCTATCTCCCCCCCCCCCTCCCCATTCCCTGCTCCCAGGGGAAAGGGATGAGGCGAAGTGAGACCAGAGGCTTGTCAGAGAGTGGAGCCAACAAAGCCTAGAGACTCATAGAAGTTCCTAGTAGTTGCAGATATTGACACCTGGTGCACAACAAAGTGTTTCCTCTACCCAGGGAGAGGGTGACGAGCCGACCCTTGCGGCAACTTCCAGGGGCAGGCCAAAGAAGAGATTCCAGTGCATAAGCAACAATGCCATCTGTCGACATTCACTGGAACGAACCATGCTACCAAACAAACCTGAAAGATCAAAAGGAGGGAAATGAGAAATGAAGGGAAAGGAATCTATGGACAAGAGAATAATGCACCCCAGCATTCGCTTAAGTGACATGGGAAAACAAATGGATAAACCCATGTCAGAATGCGCAGCCATGGGGATCGAACCCGCGACCTTTCAAATGCAGGCCACAGTCGTTACCGCCTGAGCCATTCCGCTCAGTTAGAAAATACTATTGCATATTGTTCATTTAATATGATAAAATATTATACTTATAAACAATATCTTGCAAGTAACAGATCATATTTTACTACAATGTTACAAGTTCAGACAAGAAAGTTATCCATGTAAAGTTAAGGTAAGTGGCAAATTTAAAACCTGTTCTTTAGTGTTCATCTCAGAAATTGAACTATAATTCTGTCGAAATAAGAAAGCACAAACAATCGTAGCGGCTGTAAGCATGTGACCGCAATGAACCCTCTGATTGGTTTCTGACTGAAGCCCTCTGAAAGAAGAAAGCAGGAAGAAAACTAAATAGATCCATTTTTAACGTTACAACTGTTTTACTGCTTTTTTTTCACATTAGCGGTGTTGATCTTAAGTGGCTTTCTTAGGCTGGATTTACTGTAGACGATTTCTTAGTGTACTCCAAGAAGAATTCACAGTGAATTGACATTTACTGGAATGAGGGTCGAAGCATCTATCGAAGATTGGTGGTGTATAACTTGCATGTATTTCGAGTTCTTCTGAAGTCATGGCTCGTGCGACAACGGCCTCCACAATCTACTAGTAGCAACATCTTCATTTTATAGAATATGAATACTATTGGTGGCCATCAATATTTCCTGTCTATTCCAGCTCTTAGGAATTTAGCGTGCTGAATTGAACTAGGACTATCTCGTAAGTAACTATGGTTCCACCAAGCTGAAAAAGAAGACAGATTGCACATATGTTATTTAAGAATAGCAAACTGAAATTACTACTTGTATACTTTATCTTAAGCTGTCATTGTTGTCAAAGATGGCAGCAGAACTTTTCATGTCTTTTATGAACTTGTACTTTAAATTATATCAACAAATCTATGAGTTGTAGTTTCCACAATTGCTCTTTTCCAGATTAGCCAACAAAAGTTAAATGCACTGATCCTTTTATCTCTTCAGTAATTTGGTGGTATGAATGCTGGATCTGTTTAAGGCATTTAGTACTTAAAGTTACTGTTTCAAGTGGCTGAACACCAAAGTTCAACACAAAAGTGGTATGCTAATACAAGAGAACAGCAACAAAGGCGACACGATGCACTGGTATGGTATGCTGGTAATACTGGAGAATGGAGCAGTGATGTTCAGTTGTCCATTCTGAGTCAGCACAGGCATTTTTGACTTGGATTGTTTGCAGCACTAGATTACAGGGCACAAGATGAAGTGTACGAGTAATGCATGAATCTGGAATTAATTTACTTAATATCAAACTAAACTGTAGGACAAGCTTTAAAACTCAGGTATAATTATTCTGAAGCCAATTAATTGTAAAACTACTGTATTTACCGTTAAAAGGAAACTTCTAGTGACTGAGAAGAAATTGAGACCAGTGAAAGCCACGGCACTGCTGCCCACTTGATACAGGAACCGTGAAACCTGAACAGAGGACAAATTATGTACATTTGAAACAAAACTGGCTTGTACAAAACATAAATGCCTTATTATTTATTTATGCCAACAAACTTACTGTTGGTCTGTGGTTCAAATCCCAGTTGTGGCATTGAATTTTTAAGTTCCAATTCTACCTCTCATAAATGCCTTAGTTTCAACACTTCTATGCAAATATTTCTATAAGATACAAAGAGAGCACCAATAGAATATGAAAAACTGTAATGGTTAACTAATAACTTTAAACTGATTAGTGTGTAGGATATGAATGGATAATACTGCAAAAAATTGTTACAAAATTGCAAAATGCAAAGTCCGGTTACTTTCCTATCACTTTATTGTCCTCTAAATTGTACTACAAATGCACAATTTTCTTCTCGCTGTTAACACAGTTTATTGTCTTTTCTGCTCTTCCAATTCACAATTGTTATTCTGAAAATCTTTCTCAGTCCTTCAATTTACTTCTGCACTTTCACTGTCTCTGATATATTGACTATGATGATACAATCACTCGACGACATATACGTACTCAGTGATAGGCTGGCCGACTCACTCATGTAATTAAAAGCTTATTGTACACGATGAGTTAAACAACTCTGCTAAAACTACTGTCTCACTGCTTGCACTGTCTATGGTCCTGTTTATACTTGAGCTGATGTCACATGACCTTTCGAAAAAATCAAACTAAAGAATATTAAATCTTATCTATTAGAAAAGGCATTTTACTCTGTAGAAGAGTACAAAAATTGATAAAATATGGTATATTGCACTTCCCAATATTCTCAACTAGTCTCATATTTATGTAAATAACTTGTATTGTATGTACATAGAATTTGACAATCCTTATAAAATTTTTTACAATTGGAGAAAAATGAAGAACTTCAAGATCTTCCATGCGCACGTGTGCAATGACTCAGCGAGAATCAATGAGAAGCTTCTTGGCTCCTTTTGTTGTTATCATGCAGTATTACGGTCACGTACACACACAACCGCTCCCAACCACCCGTCCCCTCTCATCCGTGTATTGTTGAACGATCAATGTCACAATGTGATATAGGAAACCAACCAACTGGCAGATGATGCTTTTCAACAAACAAAATACAAACTATGAACTAATTGTAGTTAATTCAGATAGTTTTCATCACATTTAAAGGTTGCTGCATCCTTCCACCATGTTCAGCTCCTGTGTGAGAAGTCATTGAAAACAAATGCTAGACATTTGGAAATAATTGCCTTTTTAACTCTTATATGTGAGTTTTTGGCGTGTTAATAAGGTAAGGCCATTTGTACTTAACACATTACTATGTTTTTATCTAAGAAATGTATAGTTTGTTACAGTATAGCATACCAGTGCGTAGTTCAACTAAAAGCATGTGTAAACATTTAATTTGTGACAAATTATATGTAGATTTTGATTTCTATGGAAACAGTTATTGAAGTCCATTTTATATGATCGGTAAACTACAAGAAATAGAGAAAATCTTAGTACACAAAAATGCACCCAGATGTTAAATCACCAATTTGCCATATTTTCTCTTGCGTGTGTAATTTTATTTATTTTTTTTTATTTTTTTTTTTTTTTTATTTTTAAAATTTTTTTTTTTTGAGTTAGCTTTGTTTGAGGTATTCCTTGTTATTGGTTTGAGTTTTCAAATACTAATAGTTTTCTCAACTGGGAAGTCATTGCTTATTTTTCTTCTTTTTTTTCTGTCTGACTTTCTTTCTTTTTTCCCTCCAGCCACGCAAAGAGTATGGAATTTCAAAGCCATCACATAGCAATACGCTGTGATGAATTTTATCTCTGTCTCACAAACACTTCTCAACTTGTCACGCTCACTCTGATAATTAACTAACGAACTCCACAAGCCAGTCTGCTTATATAGTCTCTGAATTACCAGTGACTTTTCTGGAAACGAAGTTTCTCTGCTTGTGCCGTAAAAACCCCTGTGAAAACTTCCAGAACTGCGTACAACGGCGTTTGTTCTGAGTCGACATTCTTGTATGCCGACCGGCGCTTACGAAGGCAGTGACGTGAGGTAGCTGTCACTTAATCCTTCTCTGAGGCGTGGCCGCGGCGCACAACTTTATCTACGGCATCCTACAACAGGGGTAAATGTGAATTGAAACTTTCCCTGGGTCTATAAAAAGTAGATAGAAGAACATGTTCTTGTAAGAGTTGTAGAAAAGTGAATGGAGAAGATAATGTGAGTGGAACGAAGGCATCAGTTTGCATACATAAGCTACAGAAGAGACAACCCTCACTCTATTTACAGCAACACAAAAACCTCTCATGTACTGCACTTAAATGAATGGTTAACTTACCTCAGTGGAATAGCTTTGTGAAGGTACAGCAAATAATATGGACTTCGGTATTTGGCTTTCATCGTTTATGCTGGCGACACACAAAGACATGGCCATCATGCGCAGGATGAGGAAGCTGAAGGACACATAGAAATACAGCCGATCGTAGTACTCGGTGGGTTCCCTGTATCAGACAGAGTATCAAAGTAGTTGTGATTTGAACATGCATGTGCCATTATATACAAGTGTTAGGGTTAGTAGTGCAGATAATTTGGTAACTGGTATCTTAACACGTATCCACTTCAGTCTCTTAATTGTTTTTTCTCTTCGTCTAATTGTTTTCCTACAAATACATCACATAATTTACTACCTCATATTTTCTACGCGGTTGTAACTGCACCGTGAAATTAACAGCACCGGTCAGTATAGACCATCCTCTTTGCTCCACGTGTTCATACTTCAGTACTTAACTTACTGGTCCGGGTAGGGGCATTAGGATTCCAGAAAGCACTCAAACTCAGTTGCGCTTTAAAGAAGCAATGAATGTATTGAAAATGCAAGGATAAGCATTACAATCACAATTGGATGTATTTAAACTTCCTTCCTCAATTCTTACTCTATGAAAGTGTAAGTTGTAGGTAACAAAAATAATGGATAGTTGGGTACGTGCTAATTCCTCCATTTGTTTTTAGTTTTGTGATAGTGATCGTAATATTCCTTATCGCGAGGCCTGCCCACGCTGCTCTTCCCCTCACAGCAACCTGTCCCGTGCTCCCAGGGAAAGTAAACACGTATACCATGCATACTTGGGGCTACTATTCAACCTGAAAACGCCGCCTCAACCCAAAAAAACAGTATTTTTAGAAAAATTCCGCGCGCGCGCGTGTTTGTGTGTGTGTGTGTGTGTGTGTGTGTGTGTGTGTGTGTGTGTGTGTGTGTGTGTGTGTGTGAACACCATAGCCCAAAAAAGAAAAATCGGTTTAAAACCAAAGTTGTTATTTAAGTTTAATGTCAAGGATGCGACACGAAGATTTTAAAGAAAATTCCTCCACCCTTAACTATCCGTTACATAGGACATTTTTCGAATACTTGATTTTCTCGAAAATGGCCCAAACGATTTTGATTAAATATTTAAGATATTTTTATGGCAAATGAAATATTGCCCACATCGTCCTGTTTACTCTTGATGTCTTTTGCATAACTGATAAACCGTGAGATGGACCAAATCTTACTGTACAAAATATGTAGATCTTGCGAAAATTCACAGTTTATGTCCAAATAATTCTTTTGTGGAGTGAACCACTTCCTTGTTATTTGTGTGAGTTTTGTAATAACTATACTTTCCACAAATGGAAGATCGTTATTCGCTTTTTTATATCTTAAGCGTGCAAAAAGAACTGAATTTGAAAGCTTTAAAAGATTTGACTATCACTCAAAGCCTACTGTATTCCCATATTCTCCTTGCACCTACAAGAAAATTAGTAGTATTATAATTTCTGCAAATGTTTATCTCGACTAACACGAAGGAGATAAAGGATTAAGAGTTTATAAGAATGGTTAGTACAAGAGTAGAGAAAGTCATATGAGTGTAATACATTAGATATTTTCCCTTATGCGAAATATGAGAATTTCAAAGCCATTAGATAGAGAAAGACTTTTAACATGTGACCAACCGTATCCTAAAGCAAAATGTTGTTGGCTAGGGCTGGATTTGTGACAATGAAGCCATTAATCCTCTTGCTCTCCAATATTTTTCACTGATGGATGGGGCACTAGAAGTGGCCGGGCATATTTGAAGGTGGTCTCGATCCATTTCCTCTTGCAGATCACATAGAGGACAGAGTGGTGAAGAATATATCCCAATTCTGTTCAAATGTTTTGCCAGACAATCATGTCCTGTAATCAACCTGAAGGTTGCAACTGCTGTTTTTCGAGGATGCTCAGGAATTACTCTTTGAATGTTTGGTAGTTCCCATCCTTTATTTTTTGATTCTTCATAATAATAGCTTTTTTTAATTCAGAATTGACTAATCTTTTAGTTGCATAAAATAGTAGATTAACTATAGATTTCTGTACACTGCTGGTACCCTTTTTCGCAATAAAATCAGCTTTGTCATTGCCACTTAGTCCACAGTGAGTTGATATACATTGGAAGACTAGGTGTTTTTGAAGTGTTGTTAGATGGATAAGGGTTTTCCAACATTCTATAATTGTTTGGTTTTTTGATGACCACTTGGAAGTAATTGCTATAATTGAAATGTATAAAGGTGTAATGAACGTTTATGTTTTTAATAAGAATAATTCGCTTTTGTAAGAATCGTATGAGTGAGTAGAAAAAGGCATATGAATGTAACGCATTAGATATTATTGTTCTGAAATAATATTCTACAAATATCTACACAATTATTGTCTTGCACAGTAAAACTATTCATTATTTATCAACCGGAAACGTTTAGTTTTGTACCGCAATATAGCATTCTGGCTTTATCAGTTAACGATCAATCTACCTAATCGCTGGCAGTTTATCAATGGGTTCTAGTATGGAATGACCGTGGCTAGATTAACTAACGATTGTGGGCAGAAACAACATTAACGTGTCCTTCAGACAGGATACAAGGGACGGGCGACGCGCGACACGTGTGTGTTTTGTCTTGTTGCCGGGAGTCGCCACTACTCCAAGTGCACAACAACATGAATCAAAACAAGAAACGGCGTCTAAGAGGTGATTTATGGTCACCTCATCATTTAGAACCTTATTGGCGAAGTCTGAGGCACGGTGGAAAGATGTGTTACAATCACGCCACTTTCTCTATCCACTATCGTTTATGTATATACAGAATCTTTAAAAAGAGTGTCCGATATTGCAACAAGAGTTGGGATTGATCAAAACTAGAACAAATGTTCCTATAAACATATGTCCGGAAACAAGTACGTTTTGAGATGAGTCATTTTACAAAAATCTACAACGTAGATTGGTTTAACATACACCAATGTATTTAAATATCCCCATAGCCAGAAATTTAATGGCTTAAGGTCCAGCAAATGAGAAGACCATTATTCATTTGTATCCCTCGACCTAGTAAAGAGAATGAAATTTCAAAGCCATCACATAGCGGCCAGCTTTAAAAGATTTGACTCAACTCTCAAAACATACTGTATTCCCATGTTCCCCTTGTACCTACAAGAAAATTAGCAATAAGATAATTTCCGTAAATGTTTATCTGGATTAACATAAAGTAGATATAGAAATATGAATTTATAAGAATAACTAGTACACGAGTAGAGAAAGTCATGCGAGTACAGCATATTAAATTTTTCTATTTACATTTTGTTAATGAAGATAAATCTTTGCAAAGATAGTTTCATTACACATTTCCTTCAGATCAGGGTTGCCAACATTTAAAAGTAAAATTATCGTAGCAGCCACTCAAAATTATAGATTTGGATTCAAAATTATCGTACATCATAAAGCAAACGCTGTAATACTTATGAAAATATAAGAGTAATGATGTTTATTATATCCACTTACAAGATTGATGACCTCAACAAATATTGCAACTTTAGTACTTATGTTTCTCGCACTATTCATCTGAAAGTTCAGCTTCCTCAACCGTTGCAGCATTGCACAAATTTGTTGTTGGGATAAACCTTAACATCTTCTCGGTGACTTGCAGATTTTAAGATCTACCACGTTCTTTCATAAGTTGAGACGACAAAATGGGTTCTTTTACCGTATCTAGTGTCAATCTATTTCTAACTTTGGTTTTTATTGAACCCAGTTTAGAAAAAAAAAAAAAAAAAAAAAAAAAAAGAAGAAGAAGAAGAAAAGAAAAAAAAACCCTTTCATAAGAAGTGCTTCTGTGGGGCAAGGAAACCTCTCTCAATGCAAAGGGCGCTAGTTCTTTGAAATCAGTATTTCCACCAAGGTGACATGTGTTTAACAGCACTCCAGAAACTGTCAGGTTCAGGCATGCTCTTTATTTCACACGGAATATCACGTATTCCGAGTTTTCTACATTGATCATCAATTTTCTGAACAATGCCTTCTTCATTGAGATTATCAGACCTGGGCACACTGGCAATAAGAGGATAAAGGGTAGTAGGCTTAGTAGCTATGAGGTGGAGACAGACAATGAGGACAAAAGTGGTGTTATTTGTAATTAGTTTCACTTCGCTGGAGTGACAAACCAGTGAAAACGACATTTCGCCGATATCGAACTATCATACATTCAAATTATCGTACACCCCCATAATTATCGTACGGGTTGGCAACCATCGTACAAACATTAACATTATCGTATGCCCCCATAATTATCGTACGAGTTGGCAACACTGCTTCAGATACAAGGGGAACTGGGGAAATAGAATTGATAGTCAGTGAGTGGTTATATATTGGTCTTAATATTCCATGCTATTTGCATAAATATCGCCAGAAATAATTGAATAGCGACGGCACGTTAAGAATGACAAACTCATTGAAAAATTCATACCAATTGTATGGAATTTCTCGGAAATGAATGATGCCAGTAAAAAAAAATTATTTGAAATAAAATGTGTGTTTTAAGACATCTTTATTTCTGTGTATAGCGTTTTAGCCCGTCTCTTAAACGTTTACCAATTAGACAGAAGTATGGAAATTTCCTTCCAAACGAAGAGGACTTCATAAACCCTAAATAAAAACATTTTAAGAAAAGGGCACATGTGTGGATGTGTGTGTAGTGCGCACGCGTGTGTCTGAACAGCACAACTCGGATAAATGCCAAACTTGATGCTTAAGTTAGATATCTTTCAAATATACCACACAAAGATTAAAAAACAATACAACCCTAACTACCTCTTACACGAAATCATAAGACATTAAATACATTATCCATGGAAAAAATAGACTATATATTGCAGCAGGAAAACTAACATCTTTGAGTAAAAGAGGGACGATTCAAAGAAACCTTCCTCTAATTCTGATCTTCAAGAGATCCAGTTCACGTCGGTCTGTGTAGATGGGATCTCAGAGGTAAATTCAAATTGGGTATTGACAAAGTAGCTGACAGTTAACTGAAAATAATATGTAATTCGGGGATCTCCAAAGTATCCGAATAAATATAATATGTGAATGACTAGCAGCTTCGTTAGATTTGTACATAAATTCAAACAAGCTCTAGCAAGTGTCTTTTTATTCAACTCCCATTACCCGACCCGGAATGAGTGGCTAGGCAAATATAGTCAATTAGTACAACGAGAAGAAGAAAAGATGTTGAAGATGGTGGTGGTGATGATGATGATTGTGGTGGTGATGATGATGATGATGGTGGTGGTGATGATGATGATGATGATGATGATGGTGATGATGATGATGATGATGATGGTGGTGATGATGATGATGATGATGATGGTGGTGGTGATGATGATGATGATGATGGTGGTGGTGATGATGATGATGATGATGGTGGTGATGATGATGATGATGATGGTGGTGGTGATGATGATGATGATGGTGGTGGTGATGATGATGATGATGATGGTGGTGGTGATGATGATGATGATGATGATGATGGTGGTGGTGATGATGATGATGATGGTGGTGGTGATGATGATGATGGTGGTGGTGATGATGATGATGATGATGGTGGTGGTGGTGGTGATGATGATGATGATGATGGTGGTGGTGATGATGATGATGATGGTGGTGGTGATGATGATGATGATGATGATGGTGGTGGTGATGATGATGATGATGATGATGGTGGTGGTGATGATGATGATGGTGGTGGTGGTGGTGATGATGATGATGGTGGTGGTGATGATGATGATGATGATGATGGTGGTGGTGATGATGATGATGATGGTGGTGGTGATGATGATGATGATTGTGGTGGTGATGATGATGATGATGATGGTGGTGGTGATGATGATGATGATTGTGGTGATGATGATGATGATGAAGATGGTGGTGGTGATGATGATGATTGTGGTGGTGATGATGATGATGATGGTGGTGGTGATGATGATGATGATGCTGCTGCTGCTGCTGATGATGATGATATTAAAAATTATTTTGTTGTTTAACGACGCTGTCAATTGCCAGGATCACATCAGCGTCGCCGGTGTGCCGGAATTTCGTCCCGCAGGAGTTCTTTTACATGCCAGTAAATCTACTGACATGGAGCTGTCGTTTCTAAGCACACTTAAAAACCATCGACCTGGACCGGGTTTGAACCCGCGACCTTGGGATCAGTAGGCCAGCGTCTAACCAACTGAGCCACCCAGACCGGCAATGATGATGATGATGATGATCGACATTACCCCTTACCACTACTTGGACCTTTTTATAAATTTCTTAAGTGAACCTTAAAATCAGAAATCACTAACCAGCTGCCCACGATATGTACCTATGTTAGGATTCTTTTGATCACTTTCTTCTGAAAAAAGGAAAATCTATTAATCTAGGAATGTTTATAATTGTTGAACACTTTAGTGTGTATTTTTTCAATGTTTGTCAACTTGATAAATATTACATTTCTTTAAAATGTGGCTGTTTTGAGGCAACTGTGTCAGTGTGTCGTAGTAATTGCATTTCTACGTCATCGGTCTGTTTATGGACTGAGTATTCGATAACCTATTGATTTTTCCTGGCATATTGCCTGTTTATAGTGAAATTATAGGCGGGTGGTTGCTTAAGCTGGAATATCGATGGTCAGTTTTTGAATACTTTGTTTTAGGTCACTTGATTGCAGAAGTGTTATGAACTACTTACATGACTGTGTATGAAAATAGGTTATTACAACACACTAACACATAAAAAATGCAAAGTCTGAATTACAATTTACTTATAACGTGAAATATATTATAATTATAATAAACAGTTTGTAGAGTAATGTCAAGTTCGTTGTAAATCTTGTAGAATGACACTTAAACTCCCAAACGCATTACTAAATCATTCTAGACTGGCTACAAAGTTTTCTAGATGCATATACATCCCATCTTCAACTGTAAATCAACTGCCGCACTCAAATGTTCTGTGACAACAAATTTTGAGGTTACGAAATGATTTTTCATTTGAATGTTCTTGCTGATAAATGCAAATAAGTAACGGCTTAATTTCAATGTGGTACTCATTTCCAAATAAAATAATTAATGTATCACCCACAAGTGCAAGGTTTTTTAAAGGTTATGATTCTTGGATATTCTACAAAAATGTTGCGCCAGCAAGGGTCAGTGACACCTCAACTTTCAGTGGAGAATTATACTATTTAAGAAACAAACGACAGTTAGCTGTAGTAGTATTAAACCCATAAACGTCTCATAAACCTGGTGGTGCTGGGTGCAAACCCCACACAAATAATTAAACATGTTTTCCATTTGGAGCAAACCCAATTTTAATTATTACGTTTCTTTCAAAATTTAAGTACCTACATGTTATGGAGATATTGATAAGGAATCTTTGATAATAGAATGAGCAAGAAGCACACACTTCTGTAAGCCCTGGAGGTTTTTCGCTTGAATTCTTTAACATTTTGTATATTATATCAGTGGTCTGTTTCGTGCACACGTGATAAAATTCAATATTTGGTCGTAACCACTCCAGGCAAACTCAACATAAACACCAGAGGCAGAAATACTAATATTTTATAATACTTAACCTAAGGTAAATGACGCATTTCCTTACTTTAAGCTGTAGAACAGTTGAAGGCAGACAAAGAAGAGATCGCTTCCAAAAGCCAGGAACACCATCAATGAAAGCGATGAATTGAAGACTTCTGTGATGTATGTTAATGTCGTAAAGTGTTCTCTGGCACGACGCCAAAATACTTCGGGTAAAACCTACAACATGTAAAACTGTGATTTCATTTTACTCTTGTGAATACTAAAATATTTACAATTCAATTAAATAACTACGACTAACAAATTTAAGTTATAAAGCTTGTGGTGTATTGTAGGATATATTGCATTCGAATTTAATCAGTATACCTAGAAAACCAACAACCAAAATTGAAAGCGAATTTTCCATAACGGATGCTGTTTAACTGCTATGGTTCTCAGCGTCCCATTCTATATTGTGCATGAAAGGTCACTTAATTTTGCTCAGAGGTCTCTTTATAAGGTTTGAGATTCTTTTACGTGCCATAAATCTACGGCTTTACTTCCCCCCCAAAGGAAGTCATGCTAAGGATTTTTACACCAGAAATAATCCATCGTCCTCTACCGGTTTTGAACTCGCGACCTTGGGAACCAGAGTTCAGCGTGCTAACCTAGACCACGAAGGACGATAGGAAGCAAGCAAGAATTGAATTACTGAAAAAATTACAAACACATTACTAAAGGCCGGAGGGATGTGCGCTGGCATGCGATACAGGTTATTTGGACGCAGAGCATGAATGACATCAGAACTACAGCACGGCCATAAATGTGCAAACAGCTGTCAGTAGAAGCAAGGGTCAAAAACAACGTAACGTAGTACTCTGCAAACTAGTGAAGCATTGCCTTGCAAGTGTATGCAGACGCAAGGTCAAGGTGTAGTATAACGCGACTGTTTTGTTTCTTCTCACAGTGAGCTGCAGACGTGGAGTGATAGTGTTCTTCAGTGTTCATATGATGCTTATAGGTTGTGCTGCAGTGAGACGGTTTTCATGGCCAGGCTGTACATACCCGCAGTTGTTTGCTGCGCGAGCGATAACAGTGAAGTTCACGTGCAGTATACCTATAGAAAAACGCACACGCCTCCGGCCTTTACACATTACTTTTTAACTTAAAGAAAAGCACGAATATCAAGGATTATGCATACAACAGCATTCATAAAGAAATCCATTTGACTATTACTATTAAATGGCCTGCTGGAACTCGTTAGCTCTGAGCCAATAAAGCTCTTAATATTTTCGATGTTAAGTGTTTTGTTTTAGTGATCTGCAGAATTTCCTCTCTGCAATTATATACGGTTGGAAGGCACTGCTTCGACCATACGTTAAACAGGGATTCTACATGAGTGTAATAAATACGAGAACAAGTTATTATTGTCAATAAAGAGCCGTTTCGCCAGAAAAAAAAATTGTCAAGTATTTGAAGCTATAGGTCGTGAGGTGAGACATAACAACTCTTGCGCACAGGGAAGCTGCTTTCCTTCCCTCCCTCTCTGCAACGGCTGAGAGGGGGAAAGGCGGGCGAGCTTGCCGCGAATGAGTAAACATTACCATAACAGCGTGCGGTTGAAACAATTGCAGTTCACATGAAAGTAATTGTTCACACATAGCCATATTATAACGAAATCGCTTTGTTCGTTATAAAGTTAATTTTTATGCATATATAATGCCATTAGCAATATGGAATAACGTTTCGCTAGCGAACTTCACTCCTTCATAGACAGAAACCTTATGATTTCTGCGCATACATGATTGCGCAACTTACCCCACCACTAGTCTTTCAGGTGAAGAGTTGCCTAGGGGAATTGCACTTTTCTTGCCTCACATTTCTACCCTAGTGATGATTTAATGTTTAAACGTTATGCAAAGTTTAATTTCTAAAAGAGATTTGGCAACGTCACGTTATGATTAAGTTGTGACTAAATTTATTCGAATTAAGGTAGAATGCATTACAGCATTGTTCACGCAATATTTGCGCGGCAGTGGGTGAAATAAACTATTAATATCCATTCATCAAGAATGATGGCTCCAAATATTTGACACACATTTTTTTTCTGCGAAACTGTACTTTATTGACAATACTTATGTTGTACATATTTGTTATACTTTGTTCAGAGTCTTTTGAGATAGTGGAAGGGGCAGGTGGACAGCAGGGTTGCTCGTGTCGCAGGTCACTTACGCGTACTGGCACACTGCGATAACAAAATGCGATGTTGCAACATTTGCGTCCATTTAGCACTTAGTTGCATTGTTTACATGTTTAGTCTTTATTTATGCACTTAATTGGCATTGCTTCAACGGCTTATTCTCAAGCTGGGACAACAAATACATTTAATATAAAAAATTGGGGTACATGATCATATTTACTTGAACTAAATTACTTTTATTCCTTTATTAATTATATAAATATATGTGAATACAGTTGGCACTCATACGATCCCCACAAAAATAACAAAAGAAGAAAATACAAGCAAGAAAAGAAAAAGAGAAACTATTTACATTAACATAGGCAAGTGCTTGGCATTTACTCAGTCTTAGTATGTTATTATTTCGTTTTCTTCTTTATCTTCTTCTTCATCCGAAGATAAGGAAGAAGGCCTCAACTCACAAACAGTTTTGTTTTCTGCGCATTTCGACTTTGTTGGAGTTGTATAGTTCCGAATATCTAGTTTAATGGTTCTTATTGCTGTACATCTAGGAACCCCAATGGCAGTCACAATATATACAATCGGCGGGTCACATTTGCCGTTCCCTCATTTAAAGTAATCGTCCACATTTTGAATAATGTGTGCCGTCTGTTTACTGGTTTTCCGCGTCCTATAGGCGAGGCTTTATGAGTGGCAAATGCATTACCTGTTTCCCATGGCCGCTACATACTTATACAGATTTAAGCGCTTTGTGCAATCTCTGCTGTGCACCAATGCTCGTGTCTGAAAGACTTCATAACCCTTGTAACTCTGCCTGGGTTGTTTTGGTTTCTATACACGCGCCGGCCACGCGACGTCCTTATCTGCCCCTTCCACTGTCTCAAAAGTCTCTGAACAAAGTATACACTCATCATGTAGAATTCCTGGTTAAGTATGGCCGAAGCAATACCTTCCACCCTATATAATGCACATATATGTGACACTAAAAAATAGCAGGACGTAATTTTTTACTCATTTCTCGCCATTTTTGGGGACGCAGGGCATTTACGTGGACTCCCTTCACGTGCAGCGGTTAGTCTGGCCGTGATCTGTGTTAGAAGCGGATCGTGCTTCGGGATACTGCTGAGTGCTAAAGTAGAAAAACGTATTGACATCAAATTTCTCACGGAAGTCGGAAAATTTGCGACACAAACTTACAAATTGTTGACAGAAGCATGAATGATCGTTGCCCATCTCGTACTCAAATTTTGGAATCGTTTAAGAACTTCAAGGAGGCTAAGATATAAGAAATATGTTACATTCATGTTTCAAAACTACTGAGAGACGCAGCAAACCTGTTCAAAACAATTTGCTAAAATTGTGCCCTATTTTACCATTAGAAAAGAAGGCGTTTATTTTAGTCACATGCTGTATAAATCTTTATACAAAGTTGAAAGCCTTTTGGTTCAATAAATGCATGGATACCTTCCCTCGAACTGGCTGGAGGTGACGGTTGAGTAAACGGAATCTCTCAGCTATGGCAATGCTGACGATAGAAACGAAGATGTCGATGAAAGTCCAGGAGAAAGCAGACACAAGTCCATAATACGTGAGAAGTATTCCCCAATATCGCGAATAAGGGACGTAGTGGAAGAATTGAGGGTAGCTCTGTAGCAGATACTGCTTGAAGATATCCTCATCCTCAGCGCTGCATTGTAGTATCTTCATCACTGTGCTGTATTTGGAGAGTATGTGCTCCACTAGTTAAAAATAAAGACCACAAGTTAATAGCTTAATAATGTTTAAAACTATAGCAAATGAATTGTTGGAAAATCTTTGTGTACCTCACCAAGTGCTCCTGCCAGAATAACTGCGCTAAAACAGTTGATTTTGAGACGCAGATTTGGAGAATGTCCATAATCCCACTGTTCAGTCTCCATTGTGTGCCACATTTTCACCAGGCTCGGCCACTTTCTAGCCAATTGCAAACACTGCTCCGACACCGTCAGCGATAAACCGAAGAAAATGACGGGTTCTGTAACATTTATTGAGAAATGCTTTATAAGACTGAGGTAATTCGCTGTTTAGTTGAATCAAAGCATGGCAAGGGCAGGAAACTTACATTCTAAGGTTATGAACTGCCAATTAGGTCTTAACATAGACAACATGTAAACTACAACCCCATGGTACCCCTCTAACTTTAGTCAAATACTCCTTTTAATTAAGTGCATGTTATTTTTTCAGAAAATTTATTAGAAACAAGTTATTTAACTTAAATACCAAGCTTGGTATTTAACCGACTTTTCGTTTTGGAGTTATGATGTTTACATACACACGCCTTTTTTTAGGGGTTTCTATTCAGAGGGCCTCAAAACTTGCATTACCTGTGAAAATTCGGCATCTAAAACGGATGGAATGCAGATAAAAAACAACAGTACTTTCTTCACATTATGTAACCTGTGGCCTATGACTGGGAAATATCAGTACAATCCAAATTCAACTGTGCAAAATAGTTCCTCATATCGTAAAGTGTTATGCTTAATTTAATTTTAATAATAATTGTTACACGCCTTAATACTTCTAATTGCTGCTACCCTGCTTAGGTAAACACACTCACTGAAAATGAGTTTGATGAACTTACGTATATGCTGCAAGTCTTGATCTTTGCTCAGGAAATAGTTGGTGCAGAGAATTGTCATTATGAGTAGGCCGCAAAGAGCGAAGAGCGAATAAAAAACCCGTGGACTTTTCCATGTAAATCTGTGGATAAAAAGCCGATTTTAGGGAACATATAAGAATAGACCATGCACTCATTGCGCAAATTTGCCTTCTTTCTTTCCCCCCTCCCCCTCACCTTTAGTCAGCAAGAATAATTTAATTGTTTTATCCGAAATTGCATTTGTGACTGGGAGAGCAAATGTGAGAATAAATGGATAAACAATACTCATGCAAATGTTTTGTTTATCCCCGTTACTCAAAGTATTGCCCCTGGCACTCTGTGCAGTGTTCCATCCTCTGGAAGCAATTCTGGATGTATACACGTGACCTGCTAGTATTCTTAACTACCATCGCAGGAAACACAACACCCAGCTGTAGTGATAAGTAAGCCTCAGCCGAGGTTTCTGCCTTATATTCAGATGATACTAAAATGTGTCAACGATATTTTACCTGAGATTCAGGGGATCGTGGTCACTTATTCCCTGGACCGGCAGCATAGAGAAGAACTGCGCAATAACAACGACTGGCATAATTGCTTTGTGGAATGAATTGACGTCATTTGTCTTTTCCAGCTTCACTTGACGTGATTCCGTATTGACTGTGGGAAAATAAATAATAATATTAGCCTTTCATTTACACTGTCAAAGTGTGTCACTCTCTATTATCCAATAACGAGAACAAACGTGCCAATTTTATCTCCTTGTACTCACGCTCAAATTTTCTACAGTAGGTATCTCAAGAGAGTATATTGGCAGAAAACGTACCTTGCATGACAAGGGGCGGAGCTGAACAGACAGAATAAAAACAATGCTTTGAGGTTTCTCAAAGCCAGTCTCTACCGTTAACATAATAGTGATGGACGTGGGAAAAAATATAGCTGTTCGCTTGTTTTTCGCTGTCACCAAGTTCTGATCGATGCATTTATTTTGTCCCTAAATTACAAAAGCGGTGAAGAAAGAAAACATCCTGCCTTTTGAAAGGCTTACAAGTCATTTAAGATATTAAAGCGTTTTAATTCGTGTTATTCTGACAATAGACTGACGATAGCTTATACCTTTCAACAAGCTCGACTTCTAGATATTGTTTTGGAATATCGAAAGCAGTTTTGATGACTCTGATGAAGTTTGACTGAAAATGCTTTCTGGGGATGATAAACTTTTCTAAATTATATGAGAAATGTAATATTATGTTAGATATTCCAAAACCGGTTTTATAACATACATAAATTAAACAAACGACTGCCTCTGATTTTACAGCTATAGTGTTCATTACATTTGTTATTCTGGATTACACAATAACAGGTTACTAACAAAAGAAAGCAAAAACTTAATAAAAGTCCTTTATACGTCTGTGCTTGTGTGTGTGTTAAAAACTGTTATTTTTACATTAAAAGAAAAAATATGTGTCTCACATGACTTTCTCTTCTCTTGTACTAATCATTCTTACAAACTCTTATTCCTGTATCTTCTTCGTGTTAGTTGAGATAAACGTTTGCAGAAATTATCTTATTCCTTATTTCCTTGTAGGTGCAAGAGGGATATGGGAATACAGTAGGCTTTGAGCGATAGTCAAACCTTTTAAAGCTTTCAAATTCCGTTCTCTTTGCACGGCTAACATACAAAAAATGAATAACGATGTTCCATTTGACGGAAGTGTAACTTTTCCAAAGCTCACAAATAACAAGGAATATCTCCGAAATGGTTCACTCCACAAAAAAAAAAAAAAAAAAAAAAAAAAAAAAAAAAAAAAAAATCGACATAAATTATGTGTTTTAGCAAGATCTACATTTTTGTATAGTAAGATTTGGTCTATCTCTTACGGTTTACCAGTTATGCAAAAGTCATCCAGAGTAAACAGAGCTATATAGACCATAGCCAGAAAATTCAAGATATACATTTCATTTCTCATAAAAATATCTTAAACATGTGGCATTTTAATCAAAATTCTTAGAGCTATTTTCAAGAAAATCAAAATTTTTGAAAAATTGTCCATGTAAAGGTTAGTATAGGGTGGAGGAATTTTCTTCAAAATCTTCGTCACGTGTCCTTGAAAGACACTAAGCTTAAATACCGTCTTTCGTTTTTAACTCATTTTTCGTTTTTGACTTATGCTGATCCACAGACTGACGCGCGCGCACACACACACACACACACACACACACACACACACACACACACACACACCTTTTTTCTAAAAATGCTTTTTTTACTTTCTCTACTGGTAAGTAGAAAGAAGAATTGTATTCCACCTAAGAAATCGATGTCGAGATTTCACCGGGAATATATGTTTTGAGGTCCCCTGAATCCAAAAGAAAAAGCATTTTTGGAAAAAGGTCCCACTGTGTGTCTGTCAGTCTGTGGACAGCATAACTAAAAAAAGTCGGTTAAAAACCAAAGTTGGTATTTAAGTTTAATGTCTTTCAAGAATGCGACACGAAGATTTTGAAGAAAATAGCCCCACGCTAAGCTACCCTTTACATGGAAAATATTTCGAAAATTTTGATTTTCTTGAAATGCCTCTAACAGTTTTGATTAAAATATCTTATATTTAAGATATTTGTATGACAAATGAAATTTGAATTTCTGGCTATAGCCTATGTAGTCCTGTTTACTCTGGATAACTTTTGAATAACTTGTAAACCGTAAGAGATCGACAAAATCTTACCACACAGAAAATGGTGGTCTTGCTAAAACACACAATTTATGTCTGAATAAATTTTTTGGTAGAGTGAACCATTTCGTAGATATTGCTTGTTATTTGTGTCAGTTTCGGAAAACTTAAACTTTCGTGAAGTGGAACGACAGCGGTGGCAGCGGCAACAATACAAGCAATACGTGCATCAAATATGCTCAAGGTCAGGCTGTCTTGTGCTACTGTTCGTGAACATGTGGTAATAATCAGAGCAACAACACAAAGTGATTTTTGAGATTATTAAAAAAGTGTCCGGCGGCCGGCGTATTTGTAGAAGTTCAAGAAAGGTGAAGTTTGAGAAAGGTCCGTGTCACGTCATCCTCCGTATATAAGGAAGCGAGGCAACGAGTGTTTAGAGTCAGTCTTTTTAGTTTGTGTGCGTGTGCCTATGTGTGTGTGTGTGTGTGTGTGTGTGTGTGTGTGTGTGTGTGTGTGTGTGTGTCATCTGCGTGTGTACGGTCGCATGGAAAGAAACATAAATAACCCCTAGCGCAACAGCCCTTTGCGGGGAGGAAAACACTTGTGAGCTGTAATATCACAAAGGATTGAAGGCTGTTAACGTTAATAAAAGAGAACTGTTTAGTTGTACGCTCCAAAGAAAATTAAGTGAGAAATAAATAACTGGACTGAACGTTTGTCGATTTTGTCACAGTATCACTAAAAGCCAGAAACTTTAAAGAAAATTAAGAATTGACATAAATGAGTGCAACTTAAAACAATATGTAGCTCCAATTCAGTACTATTGATTGCTTTTCCTGTTCTTTCTAACCTAAAGTTCAAACTCTTTTTATTTCAGAGCCACTGTTCTTGTATAGGTTATGTTATCACACAATTATTTAAAGTAACCAGTGGACACCTCTTCGTCCCGTTTTGTTAGAAAATAGCGTTTCTTTTTTATTCTGTATTTTATGCTAGCTAATATTTAAACATTTATGTTCATAATTGCTAACAACGAAGGTTATGTTATCAATGGACAAAATTTGTTACGAAAGACAGAATCTAATAATCCAATGGCTACACTCAGGCATTGTTTGTTTCCAGCGCTTCACTTTGACAGTCCTATTCAATGCTCTCATTGGCAGTAGTAGTATGATGTCTATTGTTTCGGCAGTTCCGTGAGAGATTCAATATGCCAAAACAAAAGCGTGTGTTCATTGCTGCATTGCAGGCTATAGCATAGGATTTCCAATCTATAGACAAAAATATGGATATCAGAAAAAACACTATTGAAAGTTGAGATGCTGTAAGCATTGTTGCTTACCAAAATGAATTTCAAATACACTCGCATTGAGTTTTTCAGTTACTTGAAGCAAAATATCAAAGCTCTGAAGAAAACTTATTCTTCAGAAAAATATGTCCAATGACAGTTTTATGAATTATATAACATGATAATTGATTTGATTTTTATGTTTATAGTAGTGTTATACATAGTACTATTTTGTATATTTTAATAGCATTGCCTTTATCATAATGTAATATGTTGTCCTCTGTTAATTGTATTTTGTTTATTAATGATAAATAGATAAATAAGGTTTTAGATTTTCTAATTGTATTAATTTAAAGGCTTAAGGTTAACGCTAATTAACAGTTGAGAAGTGTACCGTTTTCAGCTTCAGAAAATATGGTCAGATTACATAATTATTCTGTTCACATGTTTATATTACATTTTTTCTTTCATTGTTTTCCTTATAGAAACGCTTTTAATACTATACACGTTTAATTTTTATTGGGAGAGTAACAGCAATTACAAAAATATAGATTGTGCTTTTTAATGCATTGCTGGGCTCCTTCGACTCAAGCGATGAGGCGGCCATCTTGTTTTCGTATTAAGTTGTGAGTACTGAAGATCTTGCTTTAGATGTTGAACATAGTAGATAAATGAAAAAAACAGATGGCGGATGACGAATTGGAGGAGGGGAAGAAGGGTAGAAGAAGAACAGAAAGAAAGAAAGAACACGAAAAGCACAAGTTACGTTAGCCATACCATTCATATGACAACGTAAGTCAAAGTGTATTCGTCCATTATGACATTGCGTTGGAGGACATTAATAAATATGTGTATAAAAGTGGACTAAGGGCGCCTAAGACCTTTGGGTATCCACCAATTGTGTTTAATTACAAAATAATTATCGTCTTTTAGGATGTAATATTCACCAAAGATTATGCTTTCTCCCTGCTTAAGGGAATATAGGTGCAGTCACTGTCATGTCATTTATTTTTTATTGTAGAATATTAAAAACCAATTGGTTGATTTAAGATTTGTCTATTTAATATGTTTGTAAAAAAAAACAATTTATACATGTGCCCTAACAACATTTATTTCCTTTTTTTTCTAAGATTTGGCATTCTTTAATATTTCACTAGTTGGTACCTACTGATGCAGTGCGCCAGAATGTGGTGTTTTATTTTTAACTGAACGGAAATGGAAAATTCCCTATGCTTTGTAATAAAAAGTATATTCAATTTCTACCTTATTCGTGAAATATTCACAATAAATGAGAGGTAGAACTGAAACTTAAACATTCAATGCCACAGCTGGGATTTTTAAGTTCCAGTTCTACCTCTCAACCATTATCCACTCACGCAACGGTGTGTTTAAAACATCAACACTAAGTGTGTTGGCATAAATAAATAACAATAAACAGCACCAAGGTTCTGAATTTAGAGTTAAGTACCTACACATTCGTGTATAAGCGCGTCCCAGAACGGTTGTTGCTTTTATGAACGCTGCGGAGCTGACAATCTGTAGCTTTCGTCCACAACAATTCGTGTGGTATATGTAGTTTTAGCAAGCAAAAGTGCGTCTTGTTAGCACTACGTCAACCAAACGTCAACGTTACAAATTAATAATTGCCCACAGTGTTTGCTCAGTCTATTCTCATTCAGAAAATCTTTGCGAGTTCAAGGCGTAACAAAATGTACATGTATTACATAGTTTTTTAAGCCGTCCCAGTCACATAGGGAAATTTGTTTCTCCAAGGCAGATCTCGATTTCGGTCTGTCATCTGTGATCTCGGTGTTAGCCTCTCTTGCTGCTGTTTCCGGTTCTTCTAATGGTGATAAACTTCCGTTTGGAGTAGGCAGGTGAGGGATTTTAAGTAATTTTTGTTAATTAGGGATAAAGACTTTCTAAATATATATTTTTGTGGATGCTATTGTGTTCGCAGTATACCAATTTATCTTAGTTTGTTTCAAAAATGTTTGCGATTATTTAGATATATGCGGATTACAGATGGTTATGCTCATGCTGTGTGTATAGGTTAAACTTACATAGTGCATGGGATTATCAAGTTTTCGTAGCTACAACTATTTTAATAATTTAAAAATTTCTATTTTAGGTAGCAGAACGGCGTAATGGCTGACGCAGAGAAAACAAAACCCAAAACAGAAAAAAAGCCAAAGGAGAAGAAGGAGAAGGCACCTAAAGAAAAACCCACAGAACGTCCTCCACTGAAAAAAAGGCCTAAGAAAAGACACGGACGTTTATATGCTAAGGCAGTCTTCACAGGCTACAAGAGAGGATTGAGAAATCAACATGAAAATACAGCATTACTGAAGATTGAAGGGTGCACAAAGAAACTTGAGAGCTGGTTTTACGTAGGCAAAAAGTGTGTTTACGTCTACAAGGTTAGTTCACTTTTGGCGACGTTATATATTTGATATGCAGATGGAATCTGTTGTTATTTTTAAAGAAGGGCAATGGTTATCAATCTGGATCCTGGTCAATTTAACCTATTACCTCGTGGGATCAAGTCGGTTCCTCCTTTACTTTCGCCCAGTATTTGCTCTGACATTAGTACCTCACCCTGTTTTCACGAATTGCAGGCTGGCACATGTACACAGAGCAATCATTACAGCTGGTAGAAACTCAGCCATGTGCATCAGTGATGTGATAAATTTGTCATTATTTGACTTTCTTACATTTAATATCCATGCATTTATTATTTACTCTAAAGGATTTGGGACAGAAAAGGAATCATTTGTATATGAAACGAATACATGTTTTTAAATGTTCTGTTTATATGTAGCCTTTAACATCAAGGTCAAATTGGCAGCATTTTGCATAAAAAGCAATGCTGTTCACTTGTTTAGTGTTGTTAATCTTTGGGTTATCCTGTAGAATAGCGACGCAACATGGTCGACAGGCAGCTGTGTTGTGACTGAAGAGTGGTGTTATCAGCTACCTGTCCAACACGGTGATGTATATGTCGCCAACGCCGGAAGTATGAAATCCGCAGAAGCATGTGAATGTTGTTATTCGTAGAGTTATTGTTTTGTAATTAAGTGATGTGACATAAGTTCTTGTGCGGCACAGTTGTGGTTTTAATCTGTATTCTACATACCTTTGAAAAGGAAAAATTGGACTGAGGAAGCTATGTTCTTCCGTTGTATGTCCATGACAGACTACAACTGTCAGTGAACCACGTGACGCTGCTCATCTACAGTTTTACCAATCTTTGGATTCATATCGCTTTGGATTACTACATTCAATTCACACACATTTGCACTCGCATTCAAAATTGCAGATTGTAGAAAAGAGTGGGAATAGTCCTGGGGGGTAACCCTCCAGCCAGGAATCAAATCCACGACCTCCGACATGTTAAGTTATTCTTGTTCTAAATGAATTGTTACAAGAAAAAGATAATTTAGATGTGAAAGGAATACATTTTAATGTTGGTTAAGATTGTGTGTTTGCTGAAACACTTACTAATCGTAGTGGTGTATAAATTGCATATCAGGGTCAACACTAAACCTCAATTCTTGCATGCATATAGCATTATATTGGTGCATTCCTTAATTGCATAACTTGTAATACATATTGTGGCGGGGATTTATTAAAAGAGGATGGTCATACATTAGCGTGAATATAGCAGCATGAGTATTGTTTTTGCTAGAAGGTGGAAAGTTTGTTAGAGCAGACGCCACTCTTTTCTGCAGGGGATGTGGTCGTAGAATGGAATGCATAAACCAACGTACTTTTATTAGAAACACATTTATTCGATATATATACTTTTTATCACTATTACAGTTAGTTAACGACTTTTAAAATTGGATAGCGTCCATGCTGTTTAAAAGTTTTGGTGTAATTCACATATTCACACGCCATCAACAATTATACGTCCTTACACTTTGAAGTCACAGACGCTAATGAAAGTAGTTTCTGAGCGTCCTATGACGCAACACCGCCATTCTTATGTATTCATCCGCGCAACAGTTCTCATTGGTCGAACTCAAACAGTTGAGAAGACATTGTCTATTTTGAGTATTATCAAAAGAAATAAGTCCCTGATACACCCAAATTAAAAGAATTAGAAATTTACACACTCTCACAAAAATATTTACATGGACAATCTTCTATTAGTCAATATTCTGTCTCATATGCCCCTTGTTTTGTTTTTCAAATTGTCACCTTATTTACAATCTTGAAACACAACACAACACTTCTCCCTACTTCTATGATTCAATCACTTTGTACAATATATTTTTTTTTTTCTTTACAGTCTTCTTTACTGTTTGTCTTTGTCCTTTGTTTTGACATAATACAACATGTTTTTATAAGTTTCACATATTCGGTTACTACACAATGCATTTGGTTATTATACAATACATATTCAGTTATTGTACAACACATTTAGTTATTACACAATATGTCCAATTATTATACAATATATATTCAGTCATTGTACAATATACCCAGTTATCATATCACATATGTTGTTATTATACAATACACCTTCAGTCATTATACAATACATATTCAGTTATTGTACAACACATTTGATTACTACACAACATGTCCAATTATTACACAATACATATTCAGTTATTGCACAATATATCCTGCTATCACATCACATATGTTCTGTTATTATGCAATACATATTCAGTTATTACACAATACACATTCAGTTTTTGCATAACACATTTAGTTATTACTCAACATATTCAGTTATCACACAATATATCCAGTTATCATACAATACATATTCAGTTATTGTACAACACATATTCAGTTCTTATACAACACATACTCAGTTATTGTACATTTGACATTGACACAAATATAATTTAAGTGTTTCATGTGGTTTTTTGACTTGTATTCATTGCTATGAGGAGAGAAAAACAGGATACAAATTTTGAGCTAATGATTATGATCTTATTTATGGCAATATTTTATTCAGTTCTTTGCCTTCTTTGTCTTATAAGCTCATGTATAGGCAGGTTATTGAGTCGGTTCTTAAACTCTGATGTTACATATGATACTAATTTTCTTAATTGGGTTATTATTCATCGTTGTTTTGGTTCAACATTTCTTCGAGTTAGGCATTGGCTATATTCATCTCAATTCATGGGCATTGTTTTTCTGATTATGGTTTTCCTCACTTCACTAATTGTCATTTCTTTGTCTCTTATTTTTATAAGAGAAAACTTCTATACTTACAATTATTCTGTAATTGTATTATTTTTCTTCTCCATTTACCCTCGACATCTTTGTGTCGAAATGTTATATCTTTTTCATCATAATTAATTCATTTTTATTTTTGTCCCTGACATCCTTATGTCAAAAACATATTATCTTCCGTCGCTATGATTCATTTATTTAATGACAATCAGTGTTCTCATCTGTCTTTGTTGACAATGCTCTTTGTGGTCGATATAGCCAATGACTATGTTGATTTTCTTCCTTGTTGTAATTCCTAATCTGAACATAATTTTCTATGAGTAACCCATTAAAATTGTTATCTTCTTTCATCTCTACTACTCCTGCCTTACACATTTGTTGACAAAGGTTATTTGGTTCTTTCCTTGTATGGCTTTAATTTGTTTTTATGGTATCTTCCTACCAACTTGCCATTTGTATTCTGTAGCTCATACGTGTGGTCACCCAGCTGTTTTGTTATGACCAGTGGTCCAGTATACAATAGCTCCATCTTTCCAGATCTCTTCTCAGATGCCTTGGATGCTTTGTGACTTTTTAAGAGCACCTTTTCTCCAATTTGTGGGGACCATTTCCTGACGAATCTTTTCACCTTGTTCCTTCCTTTTTCAGCCTTCTGCTGTAATCTTCTGAATGCCAATTGACATTTTTCTTTCTCTGATAATTCTCTTTGGGCAGCCATGGTAGTGTCAATGTCAATTGCTAATTTTCTTGGTTTCGTGTTAGTCATTAGCTCGATAGGTGCGAACTTGGTCGTGGGGTTCACCGAATGGTTAATCACCTCCTCTATATATCCGCATTTTTCCGTCCAGGAAGTGTGGTCTCTGTGGCAGAGCAAACGAAAATAAATACTGATATCCCTCATGATTCTCTCAGTCGGGTTTCCCTGGGGATAATATGCTGAGGAATAATACAATTTTACTCCTAATGTTTCTAAGGTGTTCTGAAACAATTTGCTCTTATGCATGGTCGCATTGTCCGATAGGATACATTTTATTCTCCCATATTTTGGGATGTAGTCCTTGACGATTTTATCTAGGCATGTTCTGCTTTTGATGTTCTTAATGGGGTATATTTTGGTGAATTTTGTAAAAACATCAAACATGACAAAGATGTATCTGTTTCCATCTTTACCCCTTGGTAATTCTCCATGCTCGTCAATACACACCAATGCATTTTTCTCGTTCCTCACAATGGATTGTGGGATGACATCGTACTTTACATTAATTGGCTTGGCCTTTTGGCATAGGTCGCATGAGGAAATTAACTTCCTGACCTTCTTGCCAAGATGTTTAATGTACAATACCTCCTCGATGGCAAGCATTGTCCTCTCAGTACCGGAGTGAAGCATCGAGTGGTGGAATGCTAAAATGACCCTGTCCTGTAAGGAATTTGGTACCATCATTTTCCATTTCTTTACGTCGCGACCATGCAGTTTAAATAGGATGTTCCTAAACTTGCCTATCTTGGCATCCAATCTTGGTATTATGTCTGGAGCCTTGTCGAATAGCCTCTTCAATTCAGGGTCTTCTTGTTGTAGCTTTGCTATGTTCTTGAAGTCTTGCAAGATCTCGTTGCTTTCTTTGCTACTTATCTGCATAATTTTGATCTCATGGTGCGGACTGTATACCGTCTCGGGTATGTGACTCTCCGACCTTAATCTTGACAATAAGTCACTGAAGATGTTCTCCTTCCCCGGGATATGTTTGACCTCTATGTCGTATGACATGATCTCATGTATGTACCTTGAGATTTTGGAGTTGGTCAGCTTGCATTTTTGAATGAAGGACAGGCTTACGTGATCTGTATATATAATTATTTTATAAAGATATATATATTGTCTGAACTTTTGCAACGCAAAATGGATTGCACCTATTTCCAGTTCGGTTATGCAGGCATTGGCTTCTATCTTATTTAAGAATCTAGAAGCTGTGGCAATCACATGTTTGTTGCCATCTGCATCTTCTTGTGCTAATATCGCACCATATGAGTGCGCACTAGCATCAGTGTATACTAGAAAAGGTGAATTTGGATCCGGTCGTTCCAGGAGAATACTGTGCTTGAAAAGTTCTTTGATATTCTCAAAGGCCACCTGGTGTTCAGCATTCCATTCCCACTTAGTATCTTTTTTTAACAGTGCTCTAAGGGGTAACAATTCCATAGCGTAGTTGACCACGAATTTCGACTGGTACTGTAAAATGCCCAGAAACCTCCTCAACTGTTTTAAGTTACGTGGGGGTGGTATATGCTCTATGGCCTTGACCCTCTCCGGATTAGGTTGTATACCATCAGGTGTTATGATGTGGCCCAGAAATTCAGCCTCTTTGACGAAAAACTCACACTTTTCTAAATTTAGGGTCATGTTGCTTCCCTGGAACCTGGATAATACATAATCTATGTGATGTAAGTGCGACTCGGGATTCTCACTGTATATTAAAAAGTCGTCTACATATTGCGTCACAAAAGTCTCGATGGTATCTTCAAAAACTTTGTCCAGAGCTCTCAGTAGTGCACTGCTACTGGTCGATAGTCCAAAGGCACATTTTGAAAATTGGTATACCTTTCCCTTGTGCAAGAAACAGGTATATTTCCTGACATCTGGATGAAGAGGAATTTGCCAGAATGATGCTGTCAAGTCAAGACTAGTGAAATGTTGACCTCCCTTCAATTTCGATATTAGTTGGTCTACCCCCTCAGGCCTGTAGTGATCCGGCAAGGTATGTGCATTTATCTTCCTTGCGTCGATGGTCATCCTCAATTTTCCCCCTTTCTTATGGACCCATACTACTGGATTCACATAACATGAGTCCGACGGCTCAATTATTCCGTCCGCTAACATTTTCTGGATTACTCTGTCAGCTTCCTCCCTGATGGAGTTGGGGATGGGCCTGGATTTGTGTGAATAGGGGGTTATATCTGTTACTGTGAAAGTATGTACGTACTTGTTACACGTACCTGGCTTTTTATCGAAAACTTTTCTGTTTTTAACCAATATTTTCTTAAGTTGGCTTCTTTCCTCTTCAGAGATGCCATGTGCCCCCCAGACCTTCTCATCGATTAGCTGTAACATCGATTCTTCTCCATCTGTTGGTAGTGGTTCAGGTTGGTAGTTGTCCCAGGCAACATACTCGTCTTCCGTGCAGATCCAATGGCTGCAAACGTTAGTTTCTTCATCGCTCGTCCAACCTGTTTTCTTCTTGTTTACCCTTAGGTCTACCAATCTATTCTCGTGGACGTTGATGTTCTCCACAAAGAATTGTTCATCCGGATGGATCCCTGTCTGGTCTGGTTCCTCCTGGCATGTTTCTTCCTCCAGGAACTTCGCAGTGCATTCTGAGGCTCCTTCCTTAATGATAAATTCATGTAGGTCATAGTTAATTACTGATCTCCAAAGGTTAAGCAAATCACTGCCAATGATTAGGGTAGCTGTTAATCTTGGTATTACTAGGGCAATAAAATCGAACTTCCAACTTCCGATTTCAATTACCAGCCTTACCTGGTATTTAACATGTTCCTTCTTCTTGCCAATTGCTGTGCTGCAATATACTCCACACACAGGCAAGAATTCAGCATTCCTTTTAGTTATCAGTTCCTGGAACAGCTGTTCGTCACATACTGATGTGCTGGCTCCTGTATCAATCATCGCTGGCAATTCGATACCCCATACCTTCAGCCTAATCATTGGTGGATTGGTTATCTCCTTTCTTCCACTCGCCTGTCTTCTCAAGGTACCTACATTACATTGGTCAATATTGCCCCTACTGCCACACAGGTCAACTTCCGGGACACAAAGTTGACTTGTACTTAGTTTTCCTGGACGTTGGAGGTGATCGTCGTTTCTGTATTCTGTGCAGTATCGGTCCTATCCGGCACATTTTCATTCTGTTCCTGTTGTCTTACGTTGTCGATGTTCCCTTGGTTTCTGCCCCTTTGACGTGAACCCCTATTGTACGACGGCCTATGGCTGTTCATGTATTCCCTACAGAATCGTATATGATTCACTTGATGGGTACGGTCTCCTGGTCTTCCACGATCATATCTATGCGTTCTGTACCTCGATTCACCCCTCGGTATTGTGTCATGATACCGCTGTCTTGTGTTCTCCATCCTCTCGCCATGATTATGTGGTTGTGGGAAATGGTGTGCCCCTCTCCCCCTTTCATGGGTACTCCTAGTATTTCTATGTTCTCCCTCACTCTGGTTGTTCGTAGTCGTGTTCCGGTTTAGGATGGGTGAGTTTGGGTGACCGTTCCTATGTCTATGTTCATTAGGCCGACCATTTTGTGTTTCGAAGGCTGTCAGCAGTTCTATCATATCTGCAAAATCTACTGGCCTCGCAACAATTAATCCTGTTCTCACTGTGTCTGGGAAATGTCTTATTATGCTGGCAATTAGTTCTGCCTCCGACAAGTTGGGGTCTAATAGCTTTCCTTTGTTGGCTACTTTCATAAAATAATCTACTAGCGACAACCCTTTGGTTGGATCGTACCTACCTGTCGCTAGCTCTACCCTAGTTTGGTTTTGTTTAGCTGGGCCCCAATATCTTGATAGGAATAAATTTCTGAATGAGCTATAAGACTCGTGACCAGCTAGTGTTAACCTGAGCCATTCTAATGCCTTGTTTTTTAAGCTTTTCTTAACTATCATCATCCTAAGCTCGTTTGGTATCCTTTTCACTTTAAAGTATTCTTCCATCTCTTTAACAAAGAGTTTTGGATCGTCTCCCTTCTCCTCGTCAAATGTAGGTGGTGTGATTTCATGTAATATGCTGTTGGTGTAACATGTGTTATGTGTTATGTCATTGTTTGGTTGTGAACCTCTTTCTCTGTATGGTGAGTCAACATTTTGTACATTACTCAAGTAACTCTCATCTTGTACATTACTTACATCTAAATCATCTTGTCTTTGTAATGCCTTCACAACATCATTTACATTAGCCAAATTTTCTTTCCCTTTTTTCATTTCTTCACAAATTGATTTTAAATCATTCTTTATTTCTAAGTGGCTTTGTTTCATATCATTTATAGCATCCTGTTGTGAAAGCATCACATCATTCATTGTCTTAATTTTAGGAATTACAATTTGTTCTACAGTTTCATTAATAATGTCTTTCTTTACTACCACAATCTCCTTCCTCAATTCCTCAGTTATTTCTGCTTTTACATTTGTTATTTTACAGTCTACACTTGTATTACATTCTGTTATTTCATCCCTACATCTAGCAATTTCTTCTTCCAACACTATTTTATTCTCTTTCATCTCTGATTCTATCTTTCCCATCCTATCCCCTACCATTTCTATCCTAGCTTCTAAGGCTTCCTTTGTTTCATTTAAGTTTTTATGAACTAATTTTAAATTAGTTTCCATTACTTTCATATTTTCTTTACACTCCTGTCTTCCTAATTCTATTTTCTGTTCTAGGTTCTGTCTACCTAATTCCATTTGCTGTTCTAAGTTCTGTCTACCTAATTCCATTTTCTGTTCTAAGTTCTGTCTACCTAATTCCATTTTCTGTTCTAAGTCTTTTCTCACTTCCTCCATTTTCTGACCTATCTCTTCCTTATTCTGTTCCAGTTTCTGACTTAAACTTTGTTCTATATCCTGTTTCAATTCTATGTTATTTTGTTCCATTTTCTGACCTATTTCCTTCATATTCTGTTCTAGTCTTTCAAACATCATCATCATTAACCTTTGGTCTTTGCTTATTTCCGCCTGTTCCTCACTCTCTAATCCTATCTGGTAACTAGGCCTATCTGCCCCTTCCCCCACTCCTGTTTCTATCTCTTTTCGCGACATTTTAATTCCTTTATCTAATTCACTTAATGTTGAAAGTCCTAATAGTTTGCCACTTCTCAAAAACATATATTATAGAAATAAAATAAAGATAAAAAGTTTAGATCCTACTTTTTTTTTTTTTGCTGGTTCTTCGTCCAGTTATTTACGTCTCCTGGGTAGTTGACTTCGCCAGATGATCTCCGGTGTTTTTCCCACGTTGATTCTCCGTGTATCGATGTTTTGACGGATCGTTGATATCAAACGATGTTCAATGGCGTCTTTTTCCTGCGCGATGAGATAGCGTTCTTTTGATGTTAGCACTTCGCACTCTCAATTTTGCATTCCATTCCAAATTCGCGCCCCACGTTGGGCAAGCCATTTGTGGCGGGGATTTATTAAAAGAGGATGGTCATACATTAGCGTGAATATAGCAGCATGAGTATTGTTTTTGCTAGAAGGTGGAAAGTTTGTTAGAGCAGACGCCACTCTTTTCTGCAGGGGATGTGGTCGTAGAATGGAATGCATAAACCAACGTACTTTTATTAGAAACACATTTATTCGATATATATACTTTTTATCACTATTACAGTTAGTTAACGACTTTTAAAATTGGATAGCGTCCATGCTGTTTAAAAGTTTTGGTGTAATTCACATATTCACACGCCATCAACAATTATACGTCCTTACACTTTGAAGTCACAGACGCTAATGAAAGTAGTTTCTGAGCGTCCTATGACGCAACACCGCCATTCTTATGTATTCATCCGCGCAACAGTTCTCATTGGTCGAACTCAAACAGTTGAGAAGACATTGTCTATTTTGAGTATTATCAAAAGAAATAAGTCCCTGATACACCCAAATTAAAAGAATTAGAAATTTACACACTCTCACAAAAATATTTACATGGACAATCTTCTATTAGTCAATATTCTGTCTCAATATAATGGACATTAATTCACATTCAGGTTATGGTAGTTACATTTACAGTTATGGATGTATATCCTCGAAAAAATGAAGTCACTTAAAGGGGATAGTCTGTAACCCTAATGCCTTCAGCGGGACATGCTCTTGAACCACTACTTATTAACTCGGTATAACTTTGCAGATACCCAGGATTTGCTAGCTTAAGTATTTCTCACAAAACATCATTTTTAGCAGATACACAATCTTAATCCTAATGGTTTTTTAAGGAATGGCGCAAGAAAATGATTGTCTGGACATGAAAAGAACACATTTTAATTCAAAGGTTCATGGTGCTGTTTGTTGCTGCCACTGCCAACATGAGCTCAAAAAGTGAGACATGCCAAATATTTAAGTTAAGCAACACGTGTTTTGCTGGGTAATTAAATATTTGCGGGAGCAGTCATATGGTCAAGCAGGTAGTTGTAGCAGTGGAGTCATATGCTCTGTGTGGAATGCAGATGTGAAATTGATCACTATTGTCTAAAAATGTGCAGATATATTTATACAATGTTGGGTTAAACTTGGCTGTTGTACAATATTTCACACTTCAGTGCATTTTGTTGAGTTTAGGACCATTTGTTTCAAGAGTAATTTTTGCATATAGACCATTTTTCAAGTGTAGCTAATTCACCTTTGGTTTATCATCCAGACATACATTACAATAGAATGGGAATACATATTTAATTGTTGTACTAAATCAGGCAATGTTGTACATCTGGGGCCCGTGGAATTTTCCCTCAATCTGCAACCTCCCACCACACCTCTGCAGTAACACGTGACTGCACATCACGTTATTGCCCACAACCTCCTAGCAGGCTCCTATCACCGCCCTCTGCAATTATACACTTATATCCCTCTTGCATATACAGTTGCTTGTGGGCAAGCATTACTCATTTTAAACTTATTTCATTCAACATATAGTTCAGATAATTTCACATAAGTTTTATATTATTAAATATGCTATTTCATGCCCCTTGGCTCTTTAACCTCTTCAGGGATATGGACGTGAAATCACGTCCATTTAAAATGACGGACGAGCGATATGGACGTGTATACACGTCCTGTGCGTTTGTGCATTTAACCCTTATTTATCCAATATCTAACTCAACTTATTTTAATTTTCCCCCGTTATGAAACAATTAAATTCTATATGCTTTACTGGCTTACCTTTATATGTTCCTTCTGCAGTGATATGCCTCAAAACAGGGATAAACACACAAGGGCACATCTCCACATTCGCCACAGATCATCCCAGTTTCCTTACGGATTCCCTTCTTGCGGCACACGAAACACCTTCGAGATGGGCGGGACTTCTTTGCTGTTGACGGTATCCTTTTAGAATAATGTTTTCCTTGAAGTCTGAGGGGTGCAGGGGTTTTGGATTTTCTACCCCCAGTATGAAGAGGCCTCTCAACCTGGTATTGTTCAATTAGGCTGCGAGCTATTGATAGTCGAAAGTCCAGGTAGGTCATTGTCTTGTGTGGGTTTAGAGCTCTCCAAATTACCAAACAATTGTATATGGTTATATCCAGCTGGTGCAAAAATACCTTTTTATACCATTTCACTGTTTTTTGTAAAGAGGGATATGCTTGCAATACCTGATCTACTAGATCGACACTGCCCATGTGCATATTGTATTCCTGGATAACGTCAGGCTTGAAAATGCACATTTTGGTATGGGCATCTGTTTTTCCAGTGTCAATCATCAAAATCTTAGAGCTGCAATTGGATAATGCCGTAACTACCCTCCTGTCCTGCCAGGCAAGGTAGGTCAAAGGTGGGAGCTGACGCACCTCCATTTCCCCCCTCCTTAGAGCCTTCGTATTCACATCTTTTGGCAAACCAATACGATTTGAACGTACTGTTCCAATTGCATTAGTCTTTCTTTTGTGTAAGGCCACGAATAATTTAGGAGAGCTGTACCAGTTATCTAAGTACACAGTCCTACCCTGATCAAGCACAGGTTCCATTAGGTGCATTACTATGGAGCCAGATAAGCCCAAATCTTTGTCTCCAGTATTGTCAGTCCCTTGACCAGTGTAAATGCAGCTATTGTAAAGATATCCCGTTTTACTTTCACAAACATCAAAACTCTTTATGCCAAATCTAGCCCTTTTTGTTTTGATGTATTGCTTCCAACCTAATTCTTTAAATTTTGAAATAATATAATCGAAAACAGGCCTAATTTTGTTTAGTTTGTCATTTACATGCTCTGTGCAGGTGAAATGAAGGAACGGCAAAATTGACGTAAACCTGTTATTTGACATGCGTTTTCCAAAATAAGGAGTAGCTAGCATGTCATCTGTGGACCAATACATGTATAATGCAGGTTTACGAATAACACCCATAAGTATAATTAGACCAATTAGCCTGTAAATCTCATTGAGTGTTACTTCTGTCCACCTTTGATTTCTGCTCTTAGGCCCTAATTTACCTTTAGAGCAGGTCTTCCTTCACTTTACACGCATATACATTTGTTTCCAAAACAATGAGAGACACTAAGTCGGTAGTAAAAAATTTTGTAAAAATGTCAATTGGTTGGCTGTCAGAAGTCAGCTGAGCCTGGGATTGAACACCAGACCCTGTGCTCGTGAAGATGTGCCTGTTTGTGTTGGAATTGTTTTCAGCACTCCACAATGCTGACTCTTCACGAACACCTGAAGGAAGTTGGTCACGTTCTTCCTCACTGCTACTTGTACCTATATCCTCCACACCCCCCTCAAATTCGGAAAATTTGCCATCGATATCCAAATCGCTGTCACACAGCAAGAAGTCCTCCACATTATCGTGTGTAATTTCAGAAGCGTTTACACTTCTACCAATCGCTAACCTTTGTGCAACACTGCTTGTTGATGCCATGTTTTGGCTCTGAGATGTAACACTCAATAGCTTCTCACTTCAGCTACAAGCAGGAAAGTATACGTATGCATTTCAAGAAAGAAACAAACGGAGCCTGTAAGCTATATCCAAGTTACGAAACACGTGTAAGGAAAAATTGCAAACCTGCTTTATTCTGATGACTCATAAACCACGCATACAGTAGTGTTCTATTTCACATTGTGCTGTGACTTGCTGACACATAGCTTACACATACAATGGGTCCACTACTGTTTCTTTCCGAGATGCGTTCGACAAAGCAAAGTTAACTTTTTACCACAGTGAAACAAATAGTGCCATTTCAACGATTTGTAAATGCAACTCAACATTGCTGATGATGTACATGTATACTGCATATAATGAGTTTTATACCAGTTTTTGTTTCATTAAAATAACTTAAAATTTACGCAAAATACAGCTGTGTATTTAGGAAGCACTTTTAGCGCATTTAACAATTTAAATGCCCTGCGCTGGATATTGGGTATCCGTTCTCGGCCTGCAGAGCTTTTAAATGGCTGTCACTCAAGAGGTTAATATACTATTCATACAATACCAACAGAAATTGAAGGAAATATGCTACAAATTGGCCTTAATATCTCCAATTTTCTTGAAATGTTTTGTACATGTTTTGGAACAAAATACATTTTACTCTTTTGGATGGGCCTGGTCTGGGCCCTAATCTAAATTGGGATTTCATTTAATTCATAAATGTCCCAAACGTCACACATGCTGTTTATTACAGGCATATTTCGTTTAGTTCACACAAGTGAGTTTGGAATAGCTTTTGTGCATTTCTTTGCGTCTAAAAAATGACTTGCCTTTAATAGTGTAAAATAGAATAGGTTTACCTATGTGTAGCAGTTTGAAAGTAGATCAGGGTATTTCAGAGTACCATGCATACTCCAGTCACTGTTTTTGCATTTACATAACACAGGGGAGAGGTGAAAATGTATACCTCATGTTGTAGAAGAATGGTTAATCTGCTGAACAGAGAGAATGCAGCCAAACTTCCACAGACCAACCCCATCAAAAATTAATGGCATTGAAACGGTATAAAAGTTACTCTAGACTGTTCTCCATATTCGAAAAGCTCCCGAATATTGCATCAGAGAAAGATATTTATTGTTGGCTTTGGCCACCTGTAATAGAAGATTGTTACATTACGGCTAGTAATGTTTGGGAGTGCCATGTTGTTTTGTCATCTAGTATATAGCTTATGTACAGGTTTTAGCTTAGCTTTGGTTAGGTTAGGTGTAGCTTAGCTCTGGTTAGGTTCATATACCAAATGTATATATGGTTGATATACCGAAGAATGAAGAGCATCGCGGGATCAAATCTGTGTTAAGAAAATGTGGAGTATGTGAAGAAGGAAGATTAGGGTGAATACCAATAGATGTGTGCAAATATGATAATAGGAAATTTGGGGATCAAATCGAGAAAGGTGAGAGAGGAGGAGAGAAAAGGCAAAGTGTACAGAAACTGCATTTCATTGTCTTTTTTCATGAGTGTTATTACTTTGTAAAAAATGTTTTTTTGCGGAACTTGGATTTTTTTTTCTTTCCTTTTAGGCATTTTTGGGAGTTAGCAGTTTGGGCCCATATTTATACGTGCCCAACAGATATTTTGGGATAAAAAATTGTTGGGTGGGGTTGGTCTGCGGGAGTTTGTCCAGAGAATGGTTACACATGCCAATGATAAGTTCATAAGTTGCTGATTTTGTAAATTGTAAGTTATTAAAGGCATTGTGTAAATCTTAGTCATGGTAAGAAATGTCAACTACATCAATACCTTTTTTTTTTCTTTATTAAAATGTCCCTTCATAAAAGTGCATTATCATTGTTTTCTCCTGACATAACAGGAATGTAAAGTGAATATGATTGCATTGGTGCCTTAAGCAAAGCTTGGCAATACTTTGCCTAGAAATCCTTGAATAGGTGTTGTAACACAATTCTTGCTTTAAAGTGTTGACATAACATTGTTAGAACTTGGTGCACTCTGTGTGCATAATTCTGATGTGATGTATGGTTGTTACAGGCGAAGAATAGGACACCAGTGCCGGGCATATCCAGAAAGAAGACTAAGGTGCGCGCTGTATGGGGTAAGGTGACTCGACCTCATGGTACATCTGGAGCTGTGCGAGCAAAGTTTAACACCAATCTCCCAGCGAAAGCTATGGGACAGCGCATAAGAATTGTAAGTTTAACTAGTACTTCAGGATGTAGATGCTGGAAAGAGATCTATAGTGATACTAAGTAATGCAAGCTGCAGGTTTGGTTCCTAGCACCAGACAAGGCAGTTTTGGAAATGGTACTAACCTTGGGGCTCTTTCTACTAATTGTACTTGGAAGTGCAATAACTTAACACATTAACTTGTTAGATATGTCAGTTCCAAACTGCACATGCCAAAGAGGTCATTGAATCTGTGAATGTTGACCATTTTTGTTGTGTTACTAGTCAGGTCTGTTAATTTCTTTTATATGCTATTGGTTTAAAAAATGCCAACCTCTTAATGATCACAAAATCTGGGTCATTGTTGACTGCATTTAAAACTTCAATTGTTCTTGAACCTTTGGAATGGGTAGGACACAACAAAATTATCTACTTCTGGTCTTACTTTATCATACCTGTTTCTTTAAGAAGTTCTGCATGGGGACCCAGCGCCTGTATGTTCTACGCATAACCTTTAACTTTCTGTGACCCATACCCTTATAGTCTGTCCACAATATGCTTGTGAGCACCTGTCCACTTGCCTCAATTTTGGGAGACGAACCAGTGTCTGGAAGACACTACGATTTGTTGTCCAAATTGGTTTTGCTAAGCAAATATAACTTGTTTTTTTAGTTGAGCCTTTTAACTTTTTAGCTTTCACTTCTATTTTAACTGTTGTGTTTTACCTTTTACTGTTTAGTTTTAATGTTCTATTTTAGCTTCCACTGTTTCCCCAGTTTAGTGCATGCATCTTTCAGATTTTAAAGTTAGCAAACTCATTGCTGTTTTTTACCTGTTTTAACTTTCGTCTTTTAGCCAGCTGAGTGTTTTAGATTTTATATTTTGACTTTGGGCCGAAATGACCTAGCTGTCAACAGGCCCTTAAACCCCATCCATCCTTAAAAAGTCCACCGGGAGCACGTTAAATGTTGACACTGGTATTTCTCTCCATTAGAGAATAGAACACATTTAGTACTAGTAGGTACACATTGTTGATCATGTATTGTTTTAATGTAAGAGGCGTATCGACCATCAACTGTAACATGTACCTGCAATCTGTGCCAGCCTGTGGTGCACCCTCATACCACTGTCTCTCTGAAACCCACATCTAACAACCTGTACAAGAAACTCAATCAGTGTTAGAAGCAAATGACTATACTGTTGTTGAAATTCCATACTCTTTCCACGAAACAACTGCATAGCAGCGGTTGCTTTACAATTTTGAAAGTACTGGATATCTCAAGTGCCTGATGCCACAAAAAAGGTGTTAGATGCAATTTTTGTGTTGTACATTTTGTGTATCTCTTAAATTTTACCAGTTAAATGGAATTATACAAAATGTCTTCTAATTGAAGAGTTCACAGCAGGCAGTCATAAAATTCAAGATATTGGTTTTATTTTTCATATAAATATCTTGAAATATGTGGTATTTTAATAAAGATCAGGAGCTATCTAATTTTGAGAAAAATGTTCCTTGTAGAAGGCAATTTGGAGGAGGGGGCGATTTTTTTGAAAAAATCTTTTTCCCATTGTGTGTGAGGTAGTTTGTGCTGAGGTGATGCGAAGCATTAACATCTGAAACCTGTATTTATGCGACATGCCACAATATGTCAAGTGTCTCAATTCTTGTGGTGACTGTCGAAAAATAGCTCAAAGATTGCTGTATCCATTGCCAACAAAGTTTTTCATGTAGCGATGTTTTCTTTATTTAAAAAAAAATAGGGAAACTTTCTGTTTACGTCTTGTAAAATGTCCAATCAAATAGATTCTTCCTCTCCTCTATTACTGTCTTTGTTGTGTGCAAATGGATGAAAACATTGAAGACATATGTAATGTTAAGCTCCATTTTGGACTCTACCCCAAGTTTTGTGGTAAGCTGGTCTCTTGCGACTAAAATCTTTTATCACAATTAAGCCTGGCAACTTTGAAATTGCCCTTCATAAAATTGGTATCCTCAACTCCCCAAATTGTGTACTGTGTCGGGACAAGAACTCTCATATGAACAAGGATCATCTCCCCCATTGTGTGGCTCTCAAGATGCTAACCTCTGGATCACAAATGGAACTATACTGGGAAGCAAGAAAGAAAATGGAATATATCCAAGCAACAGGGTATTAGACAATGACTACTACTACGTTGAAATTGAGCTTGGTGCAACAGAAATAATAACTTTCATCTCAGTAAATTATAAATTTTACTTTATTTTGGTTAACCAATCTCATTCTTTCTATACCACATGCATTTACTTACATTCATTAGGCTAATTATAATGGTCACAGATTAGTGCCGTGATCTTGTTGACTACTGTGGATTCTGCTGCAGGTTTAACTAGGTTTATCTTATATGTAGTAACTGACCTTTATGTAGAAACTAATGTTATTTTATTTTCTTTGCAGATGATGTACCCCTCCAGGATATAAATGTATTTCATGTTTGGGTCTTCGTGTTAAATAAATTTTTCTGATTGGTAATTGTTTTTTATTTCTTATATAAAATATACACCAATTAAAATACCCACATGTAAGCACATGTTTAAACTTTTGTCCTAACAGATCAGAAGCATGTTGGCTGTTAGGTCTAATTTGGGGTGGGATGAAGTTCCTTTTTAGTGTATTTTGTCCTCCTGGGGGCAGCTGAAGGACGAAGGCCCTCAAAACATATACTGAGAAATAAGTGAAACTGGATAGTGAATGTCAAAATGTGACTCATGTTTTTTAAATTGATTCAATGCTTCACTGTGTTGATTCTTGTTGATTAATTTCCATATGATTAATTTTGTTTGTTCTGCCAGCTATTTACGAAGCATGGATATTGCTGAGAGAAACTGCCTTTAATTATATTGCACATAAGTATCTATGTCAAAACTTCATAAACAACTATTTTGTTATAAAAACCATCTACATTTAGTTAAAATCAATTAAGGGAAGTGTAAAAATTAAAGGCATATGAAGTTAGGTCATACAGAAGACTCGAGCAAATCCTGTATTTGCCCCTCATATCAGCACTGTCAGATGGGACATGCATTTTACATGCCTGAACTGAGAAGATTAATTACACTCAGATAATGCTTGAAATTATAGATGTCAATCTTACAGTTAGATATTTATTTTCTTGTCATGACTACAAATATTATGTCTCTGTTACCTTTGCATGCTATGCATTTTTTAATTTCTCATGGTTTATCATCACTTATTCATTCAGCTTATTTAAGCCTGAAAAATACCACATATTGCTCTTGAATATAGTGTACTATGAATAAGCGAAGCATGGAGTTTAAAAAGTGAACTTACGTTCAGTTCACTTTCATAGTAGTAGTGTTATTTTATTGTTCATGCACTGGACACATGTTAAGTCGTACTTCAAACTTGAGCTGTAATTTTGTTAAGGTATAAATTAAAATGATTATTTCTCTTTTCCCCTGTACATCTGGTGTGTGTGTGACATGTCTGTTAAAGCTGGTATAAGTGATTTTTCTATTAATGAACATGAATAGGGCAGAAAAATTGTATTTAATGTATACAGGGCTTCAAAAAAAATCTCCAATCCAGAATATAGAGTAACTATATTTTTCAAAAAGCTAGTAATTGACGGAAACGTTTTGTAGTGCGGCAGCTTCATTCAAACAAAAAGGCAGTGTGTGTGTATTTCAATCTCCAGGAAAAGACCACAAAGTTAAGCGAGTCATTGGTTTGGATTTTGAAAAATACATTTCTGGGTTAACATCAGGGTAAGACTTCAGTCTGTTGAGGATATATAATATAATTATGGAAACATTGGGCAGTGTCATGGCTCGCATGTGAAACATGCTCTGACACACAGTTACCACCAGTACATGCCTACTATGTTTGGCTATTGGGCCTGGATGAGCATTGGCCAACATTCTTATGCCATTAAGTTTTGCACTTCCTCTGCAGCATTTTGTTGATTTGTGCCTCAGTGTATGCTTGCACCATGTGTCTTATTTTGGATTTTATTGGTAATGCAAATAAACATGGTCTTGCAAACTGATTGGTCATATTTGTCATCCAACACTCGGTCAGTATCTGTGTGCAACCAGTGTCCTAAGGTATGATTGCGTCTGAGACTCCACAAAAATTTCCTCTGATGAGCTTATTGTTGCGAAAGTTAAAGCCCTGCAGTACAAGTTCCAAGATGAGTTGAACCATCTCACTTGGCCTTAACTGTGGTTTTCGTGTAAGCAATACAGTCCACAAGTGTACTGGCTCTCCATATTGTGTGCCACAGAACGTAAGCGTCATGTGTGATCCAGCAGAAATGTGGCTGACAGTGATGTTCATTATACCTGCAACATTAGAATTCCAATGTGATTCTTGCAATTTCATTTTGGACTATACAGCTGCCATTATTAAATAGGTTTGTTCTGAAATGAGGCCAATTCCACTTACATTGTAAGTGTTAATTTTCTCCTTTTTTGTGACAAGTTTCAATCAATATTACAGAAGTAAACATAACACTTTAAAATAGAAAATGGGTCAATCACTTTTATAATGGGTCTTCTTAGAATCACCAACAGAGCAGTCTACAGAAGGACCAGTTTCTGAAACATGTTCTGAGAAATTTAAAAACTGAGTGTTGTCTGGTACTATTAATCAACTCGTTTTCTATTTTAATGTGATTCCAGCAATACTGTCATCAACTTACAGTATTTAGACGGGCGATGGGTTCTTTGTTAAAGGGTCGTATAGTAGGCACAGCTTATTAAGATACTCCAGAAAACAACCTTGACATTTTCCCCCCATTATGGTGCAGTCTGGTTATATTTGGTGACATTCCATCCGTTAGGTTGCATTAGTGCTGCCAAATGTTTGTAACATATAACCATGATAAAGCTACGGTCATAACTGGTGTTATTGCATCTGTTATGTTGTCACAGAAACCCTTGTTTATGAACGCGTTGCAGAGAGGCCAACTGATAGATTTTGAAACAAGATTCTGTTTAGATGCCATATTAATTAATCTGCAGACGTACTGCTCGTGTTTGTGTGATTTTGTCCTGAATTCTTTAAGAGCAGTATTTGCAGTTATACTTACTGTTATTTTTGTGTTTGCTACACAGTAATGCATTAAATATATATTACAATATTTAGTGCTCGGAAGTGATTTTATGCAAAAGTGTTATTGCAGAACAAGATTAGCTGAAGGTGAGTACGTTCTTTGTTGTGTGGAAATGATATTCAAGCATTATCGTTTGAAAGCGTGATGCTTAAACCCTGTGATATTTGAGGTTAAAACGCCTTTATTATGTATGTTGGCAGGACTGCTTTTTGGGATAATTTCGTCTGCTGTTTAGTGTAATGTTGGCCATGTTGAACTCTTAGGAACTGCTGATAAACTGTGTCCACTATATATGGCGGGTAACAGATGAACAAGGTGGCAAGAACTAAGGTTTTTTCAATTACGATCCAGATTTCTCCAAATTAACTTTTGAGTTAATTTTAACATGTATTCATAACTCACTTCACTTTTTAAGATGTAACTAAACCACTGTTCAAATTACTTGAGTTCCTGCTGCAGCAATCTTTTCTTTTACAATTATTTCGTAGTTGGAGCTCAGTGTCACTTTTACAAGTTTTGTTCTTGTTTTTCCTTCTTTACTATTCATTCTTATAATTTCAGATTACCAAAATGTTTTCTGTTTATTACAGTGTACACCATTATTTGCACAAAAGTTCATGTCTTCACTATATGATGCCAAGATCGCAACGCTTCTGTAAAAGATGCAGTATTTTCTCTTGGTTACGGAGCCTAGTAACGATCATTTTTCCCACAATGCACACTTATGATCAATGTTGATCATGCTCTAATTACTGCATCAAATAGTTTCGGATGCAACAATAAAGTTTGCAAAATAAAAATGTAATTGAAAATAATTCTTCCATTGCTGACTAGTTTCAAGTTGAAAATGTGTTGGATGCAAGTTAAACTAGTCAACAATTGAACTTGTAACATTACTAAGATAAGTAAAGCTTTTAGTTTCTAATTTGTTATTTTAGTGACTAATTATTATTATTAGAGATTCGGGTCAGGCTGCAATTTTATCTTGTGCGTTATACACACACGTGCATATATGTGTGTATGCATATATATTTCTAAATACAAATTTGTTAGCAAACTGCAAACCAGGAAATATCCTGATTCAATTAATAACTTTTCCTGAAAGATTTATTCCTTATTCCTTGTTAATCAGTAAATTGATACAACCCCTACAGTTTTCAGGGTACTTCTGTCGCTTTTAAATGGATGGTTTACTGCTTCTTTGCAACTCTCAGAATTGTAATTTCAGTTTCATGGGTTAATTCTAGCCTCTGAGTTCGTTATTCTACTTCATTTTGTCTAAACCTAGAGCTTTACTGTTAAGTTTATTAATCCGTGCTTCTAATTCAATTGCCTTTCCTCCTATGTCATCTTTAACGTGTAGATTGTTATAGGATACATATAGCTCTGGAAAAAATAAAATTAATGTGCTAACTTCATTCCAAATATTGCTACAATTAACTTGGAATATGGCAGGCATTAATGGTTTGACTGTTCATATCTATTAAACTGAATTTGAATGTTAGACTACTTACCTCCCAAAGGGGTTAAAATTTCCCACTCATTAGGTTGAAGAATTTTTGTGGGTATATTCACTGTTGTTCCATATTCAGAAGATGTAGAGTAAAAAGACCATAGCTGGATTATAGTTGAAGAATTGACAAGATGAAGATCTCCGTGCACACAGCTGTCTTGGTTTTGATACTCTTCATACTCGTCAGATTCTGCATCCATAAGCATTAATGCTACATACCATTCCCCCAGCACCTGCTCATAGCAAATGCTCAAGTTAGTTGGACTTGTAAACATGTTTAAATATGTATAACACAAAATGGTATTAAGAAAGTATACTTAAATTTGAAGCATGCAATGTATTCAAGTTTGGATGATAGGCCATGCTTTTATGATTACTATGGTACCAATAAAGCCATGTGCAATCATTTCATAGAAGTTTAAATACACAATCTACATGGGCTGGATGAACTAGATGACCAGCAGAAAGAAGAGACTAAATTCAGAGAGGGAGGTTGGGAGAGAAGAGCAGGAGAGAAGTGAGTGAAGTGCAACGAGGGAAGGGAAAATGAGAAGGTGATCGAGTGCAGAGTGAAACTGAAGGTTTGGATCAGGACGTATGCTATGTGCAGGTAGAGGATGCAAGGTTGATTTGTGTGTATAAAACCAAAAGGAAAAGTAAACAGAAAAGGAATGAAGGAAATGGTACACTGCGATGTGAAACTAGGTTTAATAAGTGGCTAGAAAGATTTAAAGGGATGGAGGGAGAAAGATTACAACCAACTAGAAAAGAAACGAGTGAATGAAGTAGTGAGTAAAGGGTGTAAATAAAAGTGATATAAGCAGGTAGGTCTAAATAGGAGGGGAAAATTGGTAAGGGAAGAGAAAAGATGGAAAAGGGGAAAATTGGAAGAATGACCATGGGAGCAAACACTGATCATGGCAGGGAAATAAAGAAAAAAGCCACAGGACTTGGTTACCAGTAGAGAAAGTAAAAATGTAAGCTTTTATTTATTACATTTTAAATTGGCAGATTAATTTCAGAATAAAATTTACTTTTAATGCAAGCAATGAGAGAATTTGTCATTTAACTATCTTAGAAACATGTACATTTTAATCAAAATTGTTTTATTTTAAAATGATAAAAAATAATTTAAATATAAAACATGCCTTTGTGTACAAGAGATTTTAAAATTATGTTGCAGCTTTGAAAATTAGCAATCATAATATCAAGTTTTGTATTTACTGTACCTTATAGTTTCTCTACTGGTAAGTAGAAGTATTATATTCCACCCAAAAATTTGATGTCAAGATTTCACCAGATATATATGTTTTGAGACCCCCTGGATCCAAAACAGCATTTTTAGAAAAAGGTCTATGTCAGTCTGTGGACAGCATAACTCAAAAATTAAAGTAGCTTGGTATTTATGTTTAATGTCTTTCAAGGATGCGACATGACGATTTTGAAGAAAATAGCCCCACCCTAAACTACCCTTTATGTGGAACATGTTTCAAAAATTTTGATTTTCTTGAAAATGGCTCTAACGATTTTGATTAAAATGCCCATATATTTGAGATATTTTTATGACAAATGAAATTTATATCTTGAATTTTCTGGCAATAGCCCCTGTAGTCGTATTTACTCTGGATGACTTTTGAATAACTCGTAAACCATAAGAGATAGACAAAATCTTGCTGTACAAAAAATGTAGGTCTTGCTAAAACACACAATTTATGTCTAAATAAATTTTTTTGTAGAGTGAAGCATTTTGGAGAAATTGCTTGTTATTTGTGTTAGTTTCAGAAAACAAAACTCGTGAAATGGGACATCATGTTTTTATATGTTCAGCATGCAAAAGGACAGGATCTCAAAACTGTAAGAGAGTTGGCTATCGCACAAAGCCTACTGTACTCATATATTCTCGTTGCACCTATAAGGAAATAACCAATAAGAGAATTTGAACAAATGTTTATCTCAACTAACATGAAGAAATAGGAATAAGAGTTTGCAAGAATGGTTAGTACAAGAGTAGAGAAAGTTATAAAAGTGCAACACATCAGATTTTTTTACTTATGCTGTTCACAGATATTGACCTTTTTCTAAAAATGCTTTTTTTAGGGGGGACCTGAATAACATTTTCTTAAATTTTGGTGATGAATTTTTGGCTGGAATGAGAAAAAATAAAGTAATGACTGATAATATCCCTAAAGCAGATTTTCTTTGTCAGCAACAGCCTACTTATTTACTTCAAGACTAATTTACTAGTTATTATCAACTGTTTCTAGATATAAAGCCACTGATATGATTGTAATATTAAGAGTAGCCAAGTAGAGCTTTAAAAAAACAATGTTACATTTACATAGCTATCTTATTTTATTTGTAGGTATACAAACCTTTACAAAAGTTTCTACCTCATGCTAATGGAGGTAAACCTTTGTTATACATGCAAAGAGAAAAGTTAAATATTTGAGAACTGGATGCTCTATGCTGGCCTTAACATTTCATACTCTTTCCATGCTAGTGCAAGAAACAACTGAAAAGGCTTAAAATGCAGGACTAAGTATTGAATGATACAAACCATTAATAAAGGATGTCTCCCAAATGGCTAATGCCACAAGCTTTTTAAATGGTGTGTTTCAAACAGAGCTACATTTTTTTGTGTAATACTTTTATCTTATCGGTTAATGTATTCCAGTTAAACATGATTAGAACAACATTCCTCTAAAAGGGAGCTCATATGCTAAGAAAATTCAAAATGTACTTTTTATCATTTGGTATTTTAAGAAAACCAAAATTTTTAAATAATATGTTCCATCTAAAGGGTAGTTTGGAGTAAGATTTACTTGGAAATCTTCATCTGAACTTAAATATCAAGTTTGATATTTATGACTTTTGTTTTTGAGTTAACTGTTTACAGAAACTCACATGGAACTTTTTCTTTTTATGGATTCAGGGGGTTCAAAACATGTATATCTGGTGAAATCAGTATTGAATTTTTGGTTGAAATGCAATACCTTCTCCACCTATGCTATAGAAAGTAATAAATTCTCTGTCAGTCAAATGTATTTCACCTTTAGTAAACTGCTTTTATCATTAAACGTAAGAGCTAGACTATGAGATGACATAAGAAACCCATTTAAAGTGTGTACTTTTAATCATAGATAATAATGCATGAGAGTCAAAAAACAATAAAAGGAATGTTTGGACAGAAATAATGTGAGAATGTTAAAGAAAGCATAAACAATTGCATTTTTTTATCTCCTATGCACCAAGAAATAACTACCCTGAGTTATTTTTCCAATAAGATTTGAGACTTTTCCAAAATTAAAGGTCAAAAATTTAGAAACTTTCAATATTTTGTCTTTTTTATTATCTTAAAGCCTTAATCTCAGTATGGAAGCTAATGAAATTAAGGGTTGTACTTTTTCCCATAAAAATAGCACTAAGTATTTTAGTATAAAATGTTTACCTCATTAATGTCATAGGTGTTAAGTTCCTTGATGTTTGGACAGGGTTGCAGGTCTGAAGTGTGTTCTGAAGCAAAGCATAATGACAATGTGGTAATGGTAACTGCAAACACTGCACGGAACATGTTTATTTTTATGCTTAGTGATGTAATTCTTTTTATAACATTGTTCACTTATCATGGCCAGGAAGTTGATATGAAGAGGCCTCAGGTTACTGTGCTACACAGGAAGGCCCTATTTCATAATATTGATGATAAACTTTCATAGATAAGCTGCAAATTAATTGCCTCCAAGGGTTACTGACCAAGGTTTGTGGAAGTGGAATAAACCTAGCAGGATATGAAATACTGACATAGGGAATGGAGTTCTGTATTAGAACAAATTCTAAATTACCTTAATGTTGTTATTTTTAAATATATTGCATGTAATTTTAAGGCTTATTGTAAAGCATGAGGTATATAAATAACACTCATATGCCTTTATTTTACTTTCTCTACCATGTACAAATTAGGTAGAGATGGTATTCCATTGCGCCAAGAAATTCGATAAGGAGATTTTACTAGAAATATGTTTTGAGGTCCCCTTAATAAAAAAAAGAGATTATTATGAAAAGATCTGTGTTTGTGTCTGTGAACAAAACTAAAAATGAAAGCTATGTTAAATGTCACACTTGGTAATTAAATTTGCCACTTTCCAGGCATGCAACACAATTTTAATCTCCCCTCCCCCCTCCCATACTATCCTTTACCTGGGGTATTTTTTGGAAATGTTGATTTTCTCAAAGTGACCAATGATTTTGATTAAAATACATGTTAAGATATTTTCATGCAAAATGAAATTATATCTTGAATTTTCTGGGAATCTTCAGAAATCCTCATTCTGGATAGCTTTTGCATAACTGGTAAACTGCAAAAGAGAGGCAATAAATGTTGATCGTGCTAAAACACCCAATTTGTGTCAAATACAATGTTTTTGTGGAGTGAACCATTCTTGAGTTATTCCTTGTTAGTTGTTTGAATTTTTCAGCACTAATAACTCTCCTCAAATGGAAAGTTGTTTCCTTATTTTTATGTCTTTTTTTATGTCTTAGACATGCAAAGAGTGAGTGAGTGTGTGGGGTTTAACGGCCTGACGACAACGAGGTCATTTGGGTGGACATGCAAAGAGAATGGAATGTCAAAGCCATCATATAGGGAACAGCTCTTAAAAGGTTTTACCATCACTCAAGTAATATGTTCCCGTTGTACATACAAGGAAATGCAAAATAAAACCAGTTATACAGCTCAGAAAAACCTAATGTTCTGGGGAAACTCCGTATATGCCAAAGAAGTGTTTGTTATTCAAAAATAAGTAATAAGAATGTCAGAAGTAAGATGATTGACTCTAAACAGCTATTCAAGACAGTAATCTTAACACTGTCTGCAAGTACGTTTTAGCTCTACTGTTATAATAGACAACTCAGAGAAGTTTGTAAAAAATGCAGATATTCACAACAAAGAGACCAGATACAGACAGGTTACACACAGACCAATCAATAATTTACAGTTATTCCAAAAAGGGGTTTATTATAATGACAGTCTTATTTAATTCACTGCCATTATATATCAAATAATTATGTACGAACAAGAATAAGTTCGTCAGCATTAAAATATCTCTGGTAGCTGCAAAATTTAATGGTGACTAATAGCGAACTACTATTCTTTTTCGTGTTATGTGTTAATAAATATTGTGGGTGCAAATGATACAGCATGATATCACAGCTTGTTCGACTATACAACCAGCAAGGTATCACAAACCTATGATTGAATTTAGTGTTAAGCCATCTGCCATGAAATTTTGCGACAGCTATCATTACTCACACCTATGCTGAGGAGAAATTTCATTCTTACAGAACCACATTTAATGATTAATTTACATTGTAAACAAGAATGATATAAATATTCTGAGGAAGCACGTTTGCTCAACTCTTGTGGTTAATTATTTATAGCAATAACAATAATAGCCTAATGTGTCCCTTGAAGGGCAAAGGCCTCCTGCTAGAGGATAGCTCTGTTTCACTAATGCAGTGAGCTACTCTGCGTTAGGTTACGTGTAGTATTTCTATGTCTGGTTCAGGTTGATTTCACTATCACTTTGATAGTGAAATTAATTATATGTTCAGTAAAATTGACTCCTGAAAACTTCACCAGAGTTAATAAGTAAATAATAAAGTTACTACAATCAAATTACAACAAATAATATACCTGGCAGGTTCTACATATTAGAATTAGATCACTTTAGTCTAATCTCATTAAAGGAGCTACAGATTGAAATAGTATAGTACTATATCCCTGGACGGAACGGATGAGCTGAAGGAACTGCATGAACAGTCAACGCAGACGGCAGAGACACATAGTCCTCTAACATTTACTGGCTTGACCACCCGGTTGGTAGGCATTCGCGACGACTCAGAGGTTCCCCTTCAGCGGAAACCAGGGAAAACTCGACTCGGCAGTGGAGGTTTGAGTGGCCACCGTATCCTGGAGCCGAGAAGTTCCCACTCGCAAGCATCTGCGTCGTCGACCGACACGGCCCCGGAGTCGTCCTTCAGAATGAAAGAGACAGAAGATATGGGACAGAGGAGAGCCGCGGTAGAAGACACCATCCCAGCCTTCGCCTTGCCAACAAGAAGGGAAAAAATCGATGGCCAAAATGGTCGGCCAACAGGTGTTAAGCCCTGGACCTATCCCGTTACCGCGGAGCCATCTCAGTCGGTCAGTGAGAATAAAGTAATTACGTTATTTACGTAACGGTTGAAGGAGATGTACGATAAAGTCAATTCCTCCTCCGTAAGTTACAAGAAACAATTGGATAGTTGATTATTATTGATCTACGAAGAGAAAACTTATAGCAGTACTTTTAATGTACATATTTCGCATTTAAGAAATAAGAGATTTGATTAGTTGAAATGGAGTTAGGAATTCACAGGAAAATGCATCGAGTAAACTTGCTCGCTCCCCTCATGTAGAAATTGGACAGACGCTCCGGAAATTATTTATATAAACTTTTTAAATTGGACTGACAACTAACTAGTTACATTTAAATAAAAGGAATACCGAGAGGACTATGGGTGAACTACAGGTTTCAGTGTGGTCAGTTATGTTGGGAAAACTTCAGCGTAAATTATACAATGTGTGCGAAAGAAATTACGTTACATTCGCGTGACACTGCCCACTATCTCTCATTTTTATATAGCTTCTGCAAACTATTCCTACAAAAGCTTCTTTTTTGCCGGTCTGGGTGGCTCATTGGTTAGATGCTGGCCTACTGATCCCAAGGTCGCGGGTTCAAACCCGGCCCGGATCGATTGCTTTAAAAAGGTCAGCCTAAGTCAGATTTACTGACACTTAAAATAACTCGTATTAGACTAAATTTCGGCTCACCGGCACCACTGATATGATTCTGGCATTTAACAGCGTCGTTGACAAACAAAACTTTCTTTAAAATCGGTTTGTTGTGTGTAGCTCTTCAAAATTCTTGGAAATAATTCCTTTTCTTTAGTGCGCTTTTAAACCTCGTTTCTGTTTAGCGCAAGCTTAAATATGTCTGAAACCTACTTGTTTGTGTTACGTGCGTAAAAATAAAATATCATGAGAATAAAGTTATCACAGCTGTCAACTTGAAGTATTAGCAATCATTGTTGCACTGAAGAAGATTCGAGTGTTATATTCTGGGAATGGATTTCAAGGTAAGTTGACTGTGCTGGCTTCCAAAATACAATGAAAAGAGAGATTTGACCCTTAGATTGCAAGGTGGACCCTGATTTTGGAAAGGGACTACTGATATATCATTGAACACAGAAGTGGATCGAGGAAGCATTTCGATCCTCTGTGTCGTCATCGTTTTATATATAGTTCTTGATGCTTTGGTTGTTTGAGTGAGGAAATCACAAGGTTGACATATTTGCACATTCAGGGAAGTACGCCAACAGTGGTCCTAAAAAGGCGTTACAATTAGGGATGACATATTTTTTAAATTCTTGAAGGTCATGCATTTTTAGTTGCAGATATCTAAAGCTATGTAATATGAAATGTTCAATAATTTTCATGAGAGAGGCCATTTCTTCCTCCAAGATAGCAGAACTCGTCAAATAGGAATATTATATTCTTCACATGAGGAAGAAAATCGGGTTGCCTAAATTATCCCTTAGTTAACTGAAAGACTGGAAATAGGAAGGATTTCTACATCCTTTATCCAAGGAAAGTGTGATGTGTAATATGTTGTAGATTATACTGGATATTTATAAGCGAGTCTTAAAGGATATCGTCATATGTTCAATAATTGCTAGTTTTACAAAGTTTGTTTGGCTGTACCACAAAGTCTACTGCAACGAAAGAAGTCATTGCCAAATTTCAAGCATAGAAGGCAATATTTGTAAACCTTGAGCAAATAATATATGATCGAGCATCAGCTTTTACATCTCATCGTGTGAATATTACAGCAGAACTGAAAACACTAAATATTTGGTCTAGTAAAGTGGTCAGGCAGAAAGAATCGACTCTGCGATTACTTCAGTTCCTGCAAAATTTATCTTATCGAACCCAACACAAGCTTGTCAAGACACAGGGACAGGCCATAAACTGCACGTATATACGATCGCAATATTGGAAAGACTATTTGAACTCTTGACAGGAGTCAGAATGAGACATAGATCGACTTAAGAATCGCTGACCTCATCCATGAAGAAGTAGTGGAAGAATTCGAAGAAAAAAGAAAGTATGTGAAGTATGCAAAACAGAAAATTTGCAGGCTTAGAAAGAAAATAAGTTATAATTTTAACAAGGAGATACAGTTGCCATGTAGCGTACCCAATCAGGGTCAGAATATAAAGCAAAAGAAAAAATGCTTTGCATACACGCGACTTTCTCTACTCACTCTTCTACAAACTATTCTTACAAAAGCTTGTTCTTCTACTACTTTTTGTTAATCGAGGTAAATAAGTATATGTATCAGATGTCCCCGTCGGTCTGGGTTGGCCTGCTCACATGGGCGTCGCGAAGCGGGGAGGTGCATGGGGGGCCGCGGCCCCCCCTTGGAAGTTAATTAACTTAATGTGCTGACTATTAAGCTATTATTTATTTGTTATGTAAAGGGCAATTTTTATTTAACACAAGTTCATACGGTTATCCGCAAGAAATACTATAACTTTTGACAATAAAATGATGAATTAATATTACCTGATTGCAAACTTCCAACATGTGCCCCCCCCCCCCCCGCGGTAAAAAGTCTGCCAACGTTCATGTCTGCTCATCCCAAGTTCGTGGGTTCAAATCCGGGCCAACGTGCAGGATGAAATTCCGGCTTACCGGTGGCGCTGAAATGAAGCTGGCAACTGACATGGTTGCTAAAGAACAAAGTATTTAGGTACTTGCACTTGTTTTTCAGATTTTCTTTTCTTCTGGTTCTTTCGAAATGTCTTCTCTGACCTACTTTCCTCGTGCTACTGATTGATTTGATTTTGACTTTAATGTCAAAAATCTTTCAGGAAATTGAATCAGTCCACGAAGCACAGGGTATCTAGTTTAATGCTTACCGGGAACTTTGGTTTTATTTGTTTAATCTTATCAGCACATATGATGTTATCTTTTAATGTATTAATGATGCTGTTTTGATGTTCTAAAAATCTTGACTTCATGTAAAATTTCCTTTTTTATTCCTTGGTAGGTATCCTAGCTTTTATATATATAGTTAGCTCTGAAAAATGTCTGTGACTGAAACTTCAGATTGGCAAACAGGACAAAGAATAATTTACCGGGATATCAGGCACTTTAAACTTCAGTTCTACCAACTTATTTCATGACTTAAACGAAGGAAACAGCTGTCAAAGGAGGGCAGTGTTGTGTCATTAAGGATATATTAAAGGATTGTTTGGGAAGAGTTGAGTTCGTTGGAACTTGGACTTTTGGTAGCACAAAACAGATGATCTTGACAACACTGTAAACGATATTCTGCTTGGAGGAATATGTTACTGGTTGTGTTTACATAATATTATACTATTCTTAAAAATGTCAGTAGTGTTCTGTTGCATTAAAAATTGTTTTGATGGAATCGGCTTTCCACAAAATGCTGTACCACACAGGGAGGTCAACCCTATCACTCTAGATACTAATCATACGGGTAAGTGAAATCGCGTAACATTTGAATAATTTCTCGCTATACAAACGAAAAGAAGAAAGAATGAGTTTTAGTACAATTGAACTTACTTTTCTTTTTTAGGTCATGAAGTGGTTATCGTGAAAAATGGCCAGCGAATTTGTGGCAGTGGTGGTGCTCTAGCTAGTGCTCCAATAGTACAAAGCAAAGCTTACTTTGAAGTGAAAGTACAACAGTCAGGTATTTGCATTCTTTTCATTTATGCAGCATGCAGCACTGTAGTTTCGTGATATGTACTTGTTGGACATATTCATTACTGTTTACACATTGTTACATGATATCATAAATATAGGTGTCCAAGTATGTGTACACGTGGTTAACTTTGACACATGCAAGTTGTTCATTTGATAAAGATTATAAGTACCAAGAATATAAAATCTTGTGACTTCTCTAGCATTAATAATTGACTTGTTTACTTTCTCTACTGCTGACCTAAACTAAGTTGAGGTATTGTATTTCATCAAAAAATTAAAATAGATACTTTCCTGGAATTCATGTTTTGAGCTCCTTAGTTTAAAAAATTTAGAAAAAGGACTGTGTGGTCACCATAACCCCAAAAAGGCAAAGTTGGTTAAATACCAAACTTGGTTTTTAAGTTCAGATAGTTAGAACTTGGGTTGCTAACTCTTTCTGCCGCAATTTAGCCCACATTTACACTCCACTTCACTTCACTTGGGGTGAAGAACTGTCATAAAGAGAAAGTATTTCCTTCTTTCTTACCTGATTACCCTCTCCTTTTACACCCCCTAGAACTTACAAGCCAGTGCCTAGGGTCAGAGACCTATCGGTTAGCACAGGAATCTATAGACCAGGCAGAGTGAAGACCTGGAAGCGGATGGTCAGCCAAGTGTCAGGTATGAGAGTGAGGAAAAGGATGATGGTATGAAATGCAGGTGAAACCAATGATTGGAAAGGTGATAATGGAGCAGTTGGTGGAATGAGTGTCAGGGAAAACCGGAGAACCCAGAGAAAACCCACCCTTACGCTGCTTCGTCCACCACAAATACCACATTAAGGTCCCTGGGATTGAACCCAGGCCACCTAGTTGGTAGGCAAACACTGTTTCCTGCCTTTCCATTTTCCCCCCCTTCTTGTGCTCATTTCTCCTTAGGTCTTTTCCTTCCATGCATTGGATTCTAGTGGTACATGAACTGTACTTGCAAAATACGATGTCTTCGGGTTTCTCTGCAATCTTACAGGGTAAATGAGAATACACATGCCTAAACTGAAGCTCATTTTCAAAATAATTTACCGACAGCATGTTTCAGCGTTACATTTTATTTTACAGTGTAGAATATTGGTCAATATCAAACCTCAACATTTATGTTGTCTTACAATATGTGTTTTGCACAAATATCTATATTTAAATGTAGGTAAGTTATGGCAAGTAATGGGACTTGTTCTTTGGCAGTGATATGTATCTAACATTATCTTTTAAATGATTAACTTTTGGTAAAACGTAGGAGATTAACAAAAGTTCATTAGGATCATATAGTCAGTGGCTTCTCTCCAAGTTTAAAGGTGGACATCTACCTTCCAGCCTGTGGACTACACAATTATGTTACTGTTATGTGTTGTGTATCTGTGGGCAGGTCCCTTCCCTCGAGAAGTCATGGGATGGGATTGGTAGAAGTTAAGCAGCCATTGTTGCTTTCTGTACTATGTATAGTAAGTAGAGGAAGTATTGTATTCCACCCAAAAATTTGATGTCGAGATTTTACTGGAAATATATGTTTTGAGGCCCCCCAAAACAAGCATTTTTAGAAAAAGGTATGTGTGTGTCTGCCAGTCTGTGGGCAGCATAGCTCAATAACGGAAAGTTGGTTAAAAACCAAAGTTGATATTTAACTTTAATGTCTTTTAAGGATGCAACATGAACATTTTCAAGAAAATTGCTCCACCCTAAACTGCCCTTTACATGAACATTTTTTAAAAAATTTTGATTTTCTCAAAAATAGCTCTAACATTTTTGATTAAAATGCTGTATGTTTAAGACATTTTTGACAAACAAAATGTATATTTTGAATTTTTTGACTGTAGCCTATGTAGTCCTGTTTACTGTTGATGACTTTTGCATAACTGGTAAACTTTAAGAGATACACCAAATCTTACTGTACAAAAAAATGTTGTTGTTAGCTAATGCTGGATTTCTGACAATGAAGTCATTAATCCTCTTGCTCTCCAATATTTTTCACTTATATTGAAGAGAGCAATAGCAGTAATAGTAACCGCTTTTTAGAGAGCACCATATTTTTATGTTTTGGCGGTCACATCGCTCTCTCACAACCCCCAGAATGTCTGGAGGACCACACCTGTCGTTGGTTTACGGGCCTCACCGACCTGACCGGGAGAATTATCAAAATAAATTCACCGACCATATCCTCTGATTACCAGTCAGAGGACATATTACATGCCATGACAGGTCAGCATGTTAGGGGTTAAGATTTTATAGAGAAATTAGAGAAATGGAGAGGTTGGAAAAATTAAGACTCCCTAGCCCTCGGGAACCCTAATAGCATTGGGGTCGGAAGATTAATAATATTAATAATATTAATCCTATCAAAGTTTTGTAAATAACAAAACTTGTTAGAAACACTATGCTTGCAAATTTTTGTTACATAGCATAAAAAAAAAGGAAATAAAAATCTGAGTACAAAAAAATGTAGATCTTGTTAAAACACAGTTTATGTTCAAATAAATTTTTTTGTAGAGTGAACCATTTCAGAGATACTGCTTATTATTTGTGTGGGTTTTGGAAAACAAACTTTCGTCAAATGGAAGATCATGATATATATCTTAGCTGTGCAAAGAGAATGGAATCTCAAAGCTTTAAAAGATTTGACTATCGTTCAAAGCCTACTGTATTTCCATATTCCCCTTGTACCTGCAAGAAAATAATTTGTAAAAATGTTTATCTGAACTAATATGAAGAAGATAAAGGAATAGGAGTTTGTAAGAATGGTTAGTACAAGAGTAGAGAAAGTTATGTGAGTGCAACACATCAGATTTTTAGGTTTTTCATGCCTGTACTAAAACTCATTTTCAGAAATTATTTATCAGCAGCTTATTGCAGTGTTTCATTTCATACTGATTTATATAAACTGTATTGGCTATTGACAAGGCTTGAAACATCTTATAAGGTGTCTATAAGTGACTAAATATTAATCTGGATAATGTGAGCCTCCTCTGAATTTATTATGTTCGCTTAGGTCTTTCATGCCACCTTTACATTAGAGACCTTTTGATCAGGTACTACACACTGGATCAGTATGACCAGAAGCTCTCGAAGTGATGAAATTATCTCGGAGAGCATCCTGACTTACTATCCTGATTGCTCTTATAATTTTTTAATATTGATTGGTTTGTCTACAGGTATTTGGGGAGTGGGTGTAGCAACACGGAATACAGATCTGAACAAAGCTCCTGGGGGATGTGATGCAGACTCCTGGGTTCTTTCCTGGGATGGAGTACTAAGAACCAACAATACAGACTTACACAAAATACAAGAATCAGCACAAGAGGGTGACATTGTGGTATGTTCTTGTCAGCTGCTGGTTTATATATTATGTAGTCCTAGTGCAGTTTGCTCGACATTGTTATAGTAGCTCTCAGACTGTGGTTAATTTTTATTTATTTAATGAGAAGTGCCCCTCACAAGAAGATGACTGAGGAAATATACAAGTGTGTGTGTACTGTAGCAAAATTATTCTTTATGTTTCAATTCTTCTTTATTTCCACTAATTACGTGAAGGCCTCAGTCACAATTATTCATGCAAATACTCTTAAAAACTTTTTCTATACAAAATTCACAATTAGCATTTCAACTGTAACTGTATCTAAAAGGTACTTTGCCTTCTGGCAACATGACATCAGCTACAGAATATCTATATACAGGATTCTTCTTGCACAGAAGCTCAATGTTTAGCATTACATACGTACTCCATGTCAACATCACACCACTGCCCCCCTGGTCACCCGTCGCCACCAGCATCTTCCCTCGTGGCAGCCCTTGGATCATCAATCCTCCGACTGTAGACCTTGTTCTTTGGCAACCATCCATCTGGGGGTGTGTTTATGGGCCATCCTGCACCCACGTGGTTCCATGACCACTGACTGTCCTATTGGGGCTTTGCAGACACCTTGGTAGCCCTAAACATAACCTCCTCTAGGGTTACCCTGCAGTCCCCAACATGTTCGCTGGGTATTTGGAGCATTACCTCACTTTCAAGACCCTCCTGCAGACGTCTATCATTGCCTTGTGACTCCTAAGGGCATCCAAACCCAGGACCACCTCCTGAACCACTCTCACAAAGACACCCCAAGCAAGCAAGCAAGGTGTCGCCCAATGCCAGCACTATCTTCTGGGGTCGATCTAGTTTCCTTTATGGCGAGCCCTCCACCAATACAGATCACACCACTGTTATGGCTAACCCTTGTCCATCAATATCTGGTTTCTCATACCCAGCCATCTGCGATAATGTTGTTGCCCACTATCCTGCACAAGGCATGCAGCATCACTTGAGAGGTCAGCGATTACAGCTCCAACATGCCCCTCTTTACACTGGTACTTATTCGTTTTCCATTAGCTCATGGGCTAGGTATGGATGGTCATTCACCAGATGTTCTGGCCATCCACGCTCCCAATGCACATCTCTGGGAGACCATCAATGTCCTGGGGCTGTTCCTCCATCCCACACAAACCAAATACCCTGGATAGTTCAGAGGACAGTTGTCCATTCTCAGCGCAGCCTTCAATGCCTCGTGGATGGCCTCATATTTGCCAAGTATCAGATGCTAACTTATCTCAATGTTGTGCATCCAATCGATGGAGTAGATAACTTCCTGGGACACATGTGGCATTGAGGTTCATCAGAGCCTTGTTCACTAGTTCTTCATTATCCTGGACAGATTCCTGCAGCATCTCCCTTGGCTGTTGCAGCCCTGTCTTTAGCTGGCTGCAATGGACCGCAGCCAGACAGTGATTTCCAAACTGGTTTTCAAGCGCCTCCCAGATGTCTCGGGATGCCGCTGGTGTCAGAATCACATTTAGTACTTCTGTCGCCCACCCATGGAGGTTAGCTTTTTGCAAATGTCTATCACAGACCACTGAGAAGCATCTGTTAACTTGCCCACGAGTGGCTTTACATCATTCAGTGGGTTTCTCTGCAGTAAAGAATTGAGCACATTTAGCATTATTTGTATTTTGCCACTCTTTTATGGATTTTTTTTTAACATCAGATTTTTCACGTTATTGGCAAACATAGCAATAGGTACTTAACTGCACTTGCACTTAACTAAATCAACTATAGCACTCAAAATGGTACTTAAAAGAAGTAAACAAGTGTTGTGTAAGTCAAATATGTTAATGTTTATGTTCTTGTTAGAATAATAATACATATGCTTTCTAATTATACTTATTTTATTCATTAATTTTAATGTATGATACATTTATAATTATTCCAAGATAATTATGAAACAATATGAAGAGACTACTGCAAACAGCTGCACAGATATAAATATCAAAGAAAATAAAAATTAGATTGTTATGAAAGTGACGCCATTTATGCTTCAGGCCAGAGGTGATGCAAAGGAAAAACTTTGCCACGGGAGTAACCTGAATGGTTTCAGACGTTAGTTTCAGGAACACTGTAAATTACTTTTGTGAATAGTTTCTATTTAAAACAAAATAAAGTTAATTTTGGTGAAAATCCTAGCCTATGCCATTTTGTTTTTTACCTGTTGCCCATTACATATGATCCTGTAACAAAGATCTTATCACTCTAACGCGACACATAACAAAAAACTGCCACAAAGGTGAAGCATTTTTGTCTTTATTGGATATATGTGCAGACCAGTGGTCTTATAACAGGGAGGGGAAAGAGTTCTCCCTTTCTTGGCATAGAGCAACTGTATTTCCTGAGTTTTATCCTTGTAGATGACTGAATCGGGAACAAAACTCAACTTTTGATGAAGATTTCTTCTTTTGTTTGGCAGGGTGTAACATATGATCACATAGAGCTCAACTTTTACATCAATGGCAAAGCTGTTGATAGCCCAGTGACTGGAATTAGGGGAACTGTCTACCCTGCTTTATTTGGTAAGAAAGGAGTTTAGTATCTTGTCGATGAAAAATAAATAGCTTATGGTATTGAAGCAGTGAAATGTTGCTTAGAGTAGAGGTTACTTAATAATAAAGTTAATTTTCATTTACTTGTGTGTGATGCATAGTATTAAGTCAGTTTAATTGTGAGCTTCAATTGCAGTATTGTTTAAACAACATACGACTTATGACAGTTGCTGGAGAGGTACATTTTCATGGTAACTCTTCTCTGCATTTCTTGTAAAGTTGCCACTGCTCTCCTTTCCCTTCATCTACAAGCTGAATTCCTGAGGAGTAGTGTTACTTACTGTAACTAGAAAGTAATTTCTCAATTCATGTAATTCTTCTTCTTTATTCGTCAGCCCTCTTACGTTCCAAGTAGCAAGTGATTGATCAGTCCAGCTTGTCTCTTGATGATTGTCAGTAAGAAGAAGTCCCCTGGCCGCGTTACGAGCACTGGAAACAGGTGGAGACAGGTCAAAGGCCTAAATCCATGAAGGCAGATGATGATGAGAAAGTAATTTAAGTTTAATCTATTCATATTGTAGATTATGCAAATTAATTATTTTCCATATTTTTGTATGATGCATAACTTTATGCGTGCTGCATAAATTACAGGTGACAGAGATGTCAAATGTAGTATAAATGTTAAGCCTGATATTTTAAATGCAAAACGTGAGAAAATGTTAGGAATAAAATTAGTTTCTTTATGGACTGAACAAGCTGCATTTTAGTTATGATTCTAGGTCTAACCATTATGCAGTTACTAAATGCTGAAGTTATATGAGTGGTTTATTAGCGCATAGTGCTAAACAGTTGGGAGATGTTCTAATTAAAATGTATGCTCCATCCAGCCTTAGAACCACACCTTGTATCCCTCCATGATAACACGTTCGTATCAGCTGCGACTAACAAACAAAAGCCATGTGGACTCATGCCTCATTTTATGATGCAGCAGAACAATATTTACTCTGGAGTTTCAGGAATAGCACTGCTACCATGTTACATTCAAGTAGCCTTCACCAGGGTTACATCTTGAAAACTCTCAGATAATCACCAATATTTAAGGCACTATATTTTGCTTTTACACATATTGTGGATTAGCTATTGACACTTGTGTTTACATCAAGTTGGGATCTAAGAGTGAAGCAATTATAGCAATGCAACCATCCTACTTCTCTGCTGTGAATGAACTGTCACATGGTGCTTGTTGTTTAAATAGCACTGCATATTTCGTCAGCCATGATAAAGTGAATGATCTAATTTATGAGCTGTCTTGATTTTAAGATAAATACAAATTACAAGTAATAATTTTATTTTAGTTGATGATGGTGCCATCTTGGACATTGTACTGGATAACCTGCACCACACACCTCCACCAGGCTTCGACAAGATCATGCTGGAGCAAAGTTTACTTTAGATCCGAGCCAAGTAATACACTACCAAATATTGTGATAACCTCTGTAGCTCTCACGGACAGGTGAAAGAAAGATCTGAGTATACATATTTGATGCTGGAAAATAAACATTGTAATGGTTGAATGTTGTGAAGAAGAAGTGAACCTCTTGCAATTTCCTGTGATTGTTAGAAAACTTCACAAATAAATGTTCTCCATCCAAAATATTAGTTCTGACAAATGGTATCCAAGTGTTGGCAACTTAATTTTGTTTTCTTTGCTCATTCTCTGGTGAAGTTCAGATATTCTTAAATTTGTTAACCTGTCAGTAAATATAATTGTATAAACATTATTTTTATTGTGGCTGTTCAGAGCTTTATGAATTGAGATGAAAGAGCAGGTGATCAAATTAAGGCCTGATTTTCATAACTTTAGGATTGATATTACAGTGTGCTTGTGGAACATTTACAGCTACCAATGGATAAACACGCATAAATATAACGTATAGCATGATGAAAGTAATGCATAAAATTGTGTTAAGAGAGACAGTGCTATAAGGTGCCTACTGGCTAAGTATTGAACAACTGCTAGTGACAGTTTAAACATCTTAGAACAGCAACCTTAAGGAAAATGACTAAGCCATGAACAGTTCTAAAATGATTGATTACTGAAGACATTTGTATATGACATGCATTACTTCAGTCTTATAACATCATAATTACTGCAGATTAAGGGCAGCTTCAGTGTTCAGAACATTATGACAGTTGCCAATAAACTTTCATGCACCAGATATTATATCTGTGCCATGGTAATGAGCATTTTGTAATCAGCTTACAATGCTGTACTAACAGTAAATAAGTTATTGTAGAAACAAACTTGATTGAGCAGCATGACGATAAAACAATAATTTTCTGCCTTTCTCTTCTGTGGGTCCTGGTTTGAATTCTGACTGAGTCAATTGCCTACATGCATACAAGTAATATTTTGATGTTAATCCTTCCTATGTGAAAATAGATTGGCCAGATTTAACAATGTTAAAAACTTGCACATTATAATATTGTAGAAATACAAGGGCCACTATATATATTTTGAGCCTAATATTAAAAGAGCAGTAATTTGCCAATGAAAATTACTTTATTATTTTTCAAAATATTCTCATTTATGATACACACTTTTGCATGCATTTGAACCATTTGTCATAGCCAATTTTTCCAATCTGCATGAGCCACTGCCAAAATATGGTTTTTGAACGTGTCAACGGCTTCTTCTGCCAAGGAAAATCATTGTCCACAGACATTTTTTCGTGACATTCAGGAACAAAAAGAAGTCATTGGATGCCAAATCCAGACTCTGTGGTGAATGAGTTATCTATTCAATTTTCTTAGTGTTCAAATAATTTGTTGTTCAATGAGATATGTGAGTGCTTGCATTGTCTTGAACAATCCAGCAGTGTTTGTTTGTTTTCCTTATTTCACTGAAGACTTCTAGCAAACAAATGGTTGTATACCATTTAGAATTGACTGTTTTAGGTTTTTCCAGGCCCAGATGGCCTAGTTGTCGACAGGCCCTTGAACTCCATTCACTTACATTACATGACCGATTTTTATTAAAAAAAAATAGGTTAAAATTTATTTTGAAGTGCTTTGAGTACAAACAATTTTTGTTGAATTTGGTTAATTTGAAACACCAATACAGTCTGCTGTTTATGTTCTAGCTTGTGCACATAGATCCATGATTCATCACCTTTTACAGTCCTATATATGTCTTTTGAAGCACTATCGTATTTCTTAAACATTTGTGTGCACAAATCAACACAAGCATCTTGGGTCACATTATGTGGGATCCAACGAGAGCAAACCTTTTCCACGACTAAATGTTCATGCAATATTTTATATATACTGGTGGAGCTAATGCCTAGGGTTGTCTCTATTTCACAGTATATTGCATAAAAGATCTTGCATTATCAGTTTTTCCATAGTATCAATGTTTTCTGGTACAAGAACTGATGTTGGACGACCTTCACAGTTTTCATCACTGAGCAAATGGCGGCCACGAGTAAACTGTTTTACTAGTGTTTCACAGTGGCAAAGGTCGGAGCTTCACTATCAAATGTTGAAGTAAGTGGATTGGTGCACTCTTTCTTGATAGGCCACGTTAAAGGTCATAATAAATCATTGCATGAGCATTTTCACAAGTTAATTCCATTTTTTCGCTGAGGCACAACTTTCAAGTCACAGTAAACAATATAAGTAATGCTCTTATGACAAAATATCTGAAGTAGATTATGGTAAAAAAGTCTGTCTTTCGAGTGGAAATACCTGAAGGCACCCACAACAGTGTTGCCAAGGCTCAGAATATAAATAGTGGCCCTTATAAATATTAGTGATCATATCTGACTACTGATTTTGAAAAAATATTCATTCAAATGCTGTGTGCAAAAGGTTCACCCTAAGTAGGTATTCTTTGTGCAATAAACTTTATCTAGATTGAAATTGGCTTGTCAATTAAGGTGCCACTATTAACAGTATATAACACAAAAATCCAGGCACTATTCACAGCTGCTGCGGAGCAGCTTCTACGTCACTTTCTTCTCAGCAAAATAAGTCAAAGTAAAAAGAATCACCACTAAATTCATTGAACATTGACAGTATTTAATGATTTGTCAGTGTTCATTTGAATGCCATCTGTACATTTCATGTAAAATACTGTAAAAAGTTGGAACTATCCACACATGCATGCATAAAACCTTATAAATTGTGGGTGTGGGTGTATTTTAACTAGCTACAAATGGCATCCTTGCATACTACTGACATCTAATGATGATTGTGCAAACCATTATATAGATTCAGCCACAAATGATCAATTGATAACTAAGTGTACCTCATATCTATTTACTTGCAGTGGTGCCACATTCCAATTGCAAAGTATTAAATTTGAACAAGCAGTCTAATAATGACTAACCCGTTTAATTGAAACCTTATCAAAGAAACAGCTTCTAAATTCTCTATGGCCTACCAAATATATAAAATCAGTTTGTTAACATTACTACTAAACTAAACCACAGTGCGAAAGCCCACAAGGGGCCAAGGCCTACCGCCCAGCTGCTGCGTCCCCCACCTCTGCCCACTACAGGCGTCATTGGTGAGGTGCAGTACTGGAGGGTGGGACGTGGTCAGTGCCCCAAGCCCTCCTGGCCAGTTATGCGGTCTTCTAGACCTGGGGCTGCTGCTTTTCCATCACGTAGCTCCTCAATTGGTCCCCCAGGGACCTAACAAGGCTGAGTGCACCCCGTGGCAGACCTCCCAGAGGGGATAAAATCCCCATGCTGGTACCGGGGATCGAACCCAGGTCAAGCATGCTACCAACTGCACTACGGAGGCTGTCTTGTTAACATTACTAGCTGTCATTATTTACAAAATTAGCATTAATTTAGAATATACTCAAGGCTCAGCAATTTGGGAAAAATCCTTTTCTTTTCAAGTGTTTGAAGATGAGATCCAGTATAATATACAAGGTGTTAGGGATATGAGTGTGCAGATTGCGTGTTGTGGCAGATTCAAATATGACAAATAAAAATGTCTGCTAACAAATTCATCTATCATGAAAGATAAAGGCTTCACGGCGAGTGTTATTAATCAAGGCTTCACACGGCTGATCACCCGTGAAGCCTTGATTAATAAAGGAGATAGTTGAACATTATTGAATGTATTATCTGCACAGTCTGACAACAGAGTGGAACTGAACAGGCAAATGTTTTGCTCACTAATGCAGCTTCTGCTGCCATGCATGTGTTCACACCTCTGACGATTGAAGGTCCAAACCAGACCAGACCTAGGAAACTGGTTTCACCATGTGTGTGTGTTAGCTATCAGCTACTGCAACTGACAAGGGGAGGGGTGGTATACTTTCAAGCTTTCCAAGCAGTATTCATGAGATCTAAGCAAGTAGTTTTTACTATTAATATTTCTGACATACTTTGTGCACTTGGAAAACTTGTGTCCACAAATTTATTCCAATACACACACTGGAATTATTTAATATTCTGTGGCTAAACAATTCATCTTACCAACAAATGGAAAAGATGTGAACAACTCACCTTTTAAAGCTCTACTTCTCTATACTAAGTGCAAAAGTAAACGATAGAGGAGTGGTTACATATTGGCAATCAAGCATTCAACCAATTTTATTTCTTATATGTAACCATACATTGTAGAGGAAAATGGTAGAGAAAGTTGTGTTTCAGCTTAATGTTAACATGTTACCATTGAAATATGAACACTCATGCCACTAACATCTTGTATGTTTATTTGAGTCACTGTAAGCCAGAAAATGGTGGGTTTTATTCTTGTTTTGCCTTTTCAGCTTTTTTTTTTGTACTTATTGATTCTTTTTTAGGAGGAACTTCCTTCTTCTGATGCATTTTTTGCTCCTCTTTGTTAATTTTAACAGACAACAATGATTTATATAGATTAACATCACAATCTAAAATATATGACTGAGAGAAGCAGCATTTTAGTTATTAAGTTTCTCAAACTGTGTTTCTTACCACCAAAATATTGTATTTTTTAAGCAGAAACGTTTAACTCTATTTAAAAGAATAACATTTGGGTGTTACATGTTAAATCAATGCACCAGTCTCTCACTACAGATGTATGTGTTACTGTGTATCAAGAGTACATATATAACACAAGTTGGAGGAAAATTATACTCATAATGGCTGATGTAATGATATTGATGCCTAAAGCCAATAATTATATTAATTATTTAAAGTATGTAATTAAAACAAACTATTAAAAATATATATAATTTGCATCACAATTTTGTTTTGTTGTATTTTTCCACTTATTAGGTCTGTTTTAGTAAATTTGTGTTTTAAGGCAGTTTATGTCTAACTTCCAAGCCCTTTATTAATAAATTACATACGTTGCCCAGTGTACAAATACACATTCACCCAGATATTTATAATTCATCTAACCTCTAGGAGAACCTTTAAATAAAATACTTGAGTTCATCTTTTTCTGATGTGTTATTACTTAAATATATTATATGAGAACCTGTTTTACTGTTTGTATTATAATTATAACAGATGACCTAAAAGACTGTGAGCTAGCTGCACTGTGTTTTGTCTGCACTCGTCTCTGACTGCCGCTGTCATAGCACAGCGCAGATAAAACCATACAGCATTTTTAAAACTACCTACTTTTAAAGGCTAGAATTGGGATATATTCTTCACCACTCTGTCCTCTATGTGATCTGCAAGAGGAAATGGACCAAGACCATCTTCAAATATGCCCGGCCACTTCTAGTGCCCCATCCATCAGTGAAAAATATTGTAGAGCAAGACGATTAATGACTTCATGGTCAGAAATCCAGCATTAGCTAACAACAACTTTTAACCCTTTCATGCCTGGTGTGTATTATAAGATACATAGGCTTTTTTCCTATTTGTACTAGTTTTAACTTTTTTTTTCTGCTATATTCTTGCTATACTGTCTGTCACCAATTAAAAATACATATTTGAGACGTTTTGAATTGTAAAAAATAATTTTTTTTACAATTTATATTGTAGTGGTTTTTTTTATAAGAAAAGAAGCAAAATCCATGCAACCGCAGTCAAATGATACCCCGTCATCATCCACGCGTGCCATCACACCAATTATTTTATGTGGGCCCTCCCCGTCCTTTACTGCAGGCACATTTGACTGCGGTTGCCGAGACTCGAACTCACAACCTCAGGCTTTGAGTGCATGGCCAGTGCACTACATGTTGACTTAACGATCATGGCTATTCAAGCCAGCAGGCTGAAGGTGCCCCAGACCGCCTAATCTAAACCGGTTTCGAATTAGAGGAAGAATGGCATAAGTAGCAAAATAATTCAGGCATGAAAGGGTTAAAGGCTTTACTTACCAACATAATTAAAGCAGATGCTGAAACTGGCCACCGTCATCCTTATATTTTTGGCACCTCTGTAGGAAATCATCCATCACTCGCCATAGTTCATGTTGGGAAATACTGGCAAGTTCCTGACAGATATTTTGTCTTAATCTTCCAGGGTGTGCGGATTTGTCTTGTACACTTTATGCTATAGGTTGTCCCAGAGATAGAAATCACAGGGAGTTAGGTCGGGGGACCGAGGGGGCCACAAATTTCTACTAATAATTCTGTCCTGAAACACTTTCAGTTGTTCTCATCGAAAGATTAGCTGTATGAGCTGTTGCAGAGACTTGTTGAAAAAAGGCAAAATCACGCTCCCTGTCGGTTATTCACGTACATACGGGGGACAACTGTTGACTCAAAAAAAGTCATAATAAATACACGCTGTGGAGTAGAAAACAGATGCTGAGCCATAATACACTTTGTGACTAAGTACAGGACTAAATAATAAAGCACACTGGTAATAATGCAGCCGCACGATATCACGTCAACTCAATACTGATTGTGAGCAGAGCAGAGAAAAACAAGTGATGCTTGTGACCTTGTGTATATCAGCTGCTGTTATCGTATTTCTGCATTCACATGTATTTGGATCTCTCTGTAGTAACTGTTATTCATAGAGTTGTTATATTTTTATTTTTGTACATAATTGTAATCCTATTACAGTTACTTTCTTTTGTTGACAGTATTTCTACAGGAAGCCCTATTGCTTAGTTTATACAGGGGGTTGTTTCCTATATCTGATAAGTTTGACTTTCCACTATCGCAATAATGTAGAAACCAACAGCTTTACTTATCTAAAATTGAGGCATAAACATTACATTATTCAGCACTGAGGCAATCACGTACTTTGACACAACAACATTTTACTTCTTACATGCTTCAATAATAGCAGAATAACTATACTGTGCATTGGAAAGGGCAGTGATGTAACCTTAATATGGTTCGATTTGGTTGGGTATAACGAGGACCACACCTGTCCTACTGCTATGAAGGTAGCACAGTAACTGGGTTGAATTCTCACAAATGTTTCACCTTGTTGCAGATGCAGAAATACAACAATCACATTTGCAATTTACTATCAGAGATCAGAAACAACTCTCTGTATATATGTTCATCATAAACACATCTGAAGAGTTAGGATACTGTTTAGCCTTATAATTTCAGCACTGCTCCAAAGTTTATTTCATTTTTATGTTTATGTATTAAAGAAAAATACCATATTTCATTGCATAACCATCGCTGTCACACCTTGATTTATAGACGAGCAAGCAGGACATAAGCATTTCATCACATTAATATTCCAGGTGTTCAATAATGAGAAATATTGGAAAATGATATGCTGCCATTGCAACCTGTTAGGTTTACGGCAGAGAGTACAGGGTATGTAGAGTATTGTAATATATTCCTCATTATCGATGCTGTCAGTTTGCTGACTGCTGAGATGAAGGCTATCGTATCAACGAATCTGATAGGTTCAAGTATCTAAAGTGTGGGAATTAACAGACATGAATAAACAATAAGTGAATGGAACAGCAAGAGATCTGACCACATGGTGAGCATATGCGAAGTCAATAACTATCTTTGTCTTCAATTGTGTAAGGCTGTTTGTTTCTACAGTTTTTCTAACAGGTGCTTATGTATATTAAATGTTCATACATACCGGATGGAAGGGAACTTCTTACATTTCTTCTAATATGTGCTTCATAGAAGCATTACAAACAAAAAAGTTTAATGCTATTTTGTTCTTTGATCAGCCAATTTCAAAAAAATAAATGGTTTTGTTCCAAATTGGATGCATAATTCTAAAAGACTGTACAAAGATAATACAAGTTTATTACTTGTAAGATGTGCAGAGTAACTTATTGCTGACATAGCTTTGGTAATAATCATGGGACATCACACAGAGTTTTGAAATAATTAATCACTTAAAAGAATTAAAGGAATATTCTAAATGGCATTTTCAGACATGAAGTAGCTTGGCAATGTTGCATTGAGGTTGGTCAGGGAATTGAACCAGTTTCTGGATGTAAAAAGGTTGGTCGCTTGCAGGGAGGTGTAATGTTTTGGGAGATAATGATTCTGAGTGGCCTACACTCGCACAGTACACATGGAAGGACATGGAATGGTATTTGTTTACATCCACAAGATACCGTCCTGCTGTGTTTATGTACTGACCTAGTGAAAGTGACACACCCAGAATCTGCAGTGTTGCCAGCTTGTTTTCGACAAAACTAAAATATCTCCATAGGAAATGGTGAGAGACAAAAACATAAGATACAAATGTGTTCCAAATACCAAGATCTATCACTGGTTTACATTGTAGTGGCTTCTCTTCCACCCTGTATATATTACAATCACCTTCACTTATCTATTTTAACTTCTGTCAGGACAAATTACAGATTTGTTCAGTAATCCAATAATACTGACTCCAGCTAAAAAGTATGTGCAATTCAACAGTATTGCAAATCTTTCGTGAATAATGATTCTTAATTCAATAAATGCAAAGTCACATTTTTCTCTTTTTTCAAAAAGTTTGTTTTTATTTACTGGAGTAGATGTTTGCATTACATCACTTTTGTTTCCTCTCCTTTCTTTTCAGCTGCAAACAGCGTAACATGGCCGTGCTTCAATATGCGCAGACTTGCTCCTCCTTGTCACCATACATTAGTCGCTGAAAGTTAACATGGTCAGTCTTAAATAATTTATTCTTTCCTTAATGACCACACTTGCATAATGGTTGCATTATATATTTAAACGAGCAATTCTTGTGTATATATAAATATATTCTGTGCAACTTGGAAATGGTTCTAACAATTTCAATCAAATTTTGAATTCAGACAGGGTTTTGCTTATGAAGTTTATCTATATAGGTGTCATTCCTGAAAAAATGTGATTTTACGTGTAACAGCCACAATTACTCTAAACCTTATTTTGGCCATAATTTTTCTGTTAATGGACCAATTTAAATAAACAAGCCATGATATTAAAGGAATCATGAAGAGCTTTAAGAAAACCTAAAGAAAGTTGACAGCTATATTAATCTATGTGTAACAGTCACAATTAGTCTAAACCTTATTTTGGCCATAATTTCTCTGTTAATTGGCCAATTTCAACAAACGTGCCAGGATATTAAAGGTCTCCTAATGGAAATAGCTCCAACAATTAGGATGAAAATTTAGTTAACATTTTGCTTTTGAAGTTTATCTAAATAAATATCTTCTCCCAAAAAAAAAAGGAAAAGAAAAGAAAAGCAGAGTGAAGCTCAGTCGCCCAGATACTTTTCATTTATATAACATTGTAATGTGCACTTCCTATATTTTGTTGTAAGTGAAGGAATATCTGGACATACATGAAGAATGGTCCTCAGATGGCTATTAGTCATTTAGGAAAATTATTTTGATTCCCAAAGTTTTAAGGCTGGAAAAAGTTTTTCACACTAATATGTAGAACCAAACGTGCATATAATAGCTGCCACTTTCGCATGTAGTTGAGGAAATCTATCCCATGGGGGATACAAATAAACTGACTGATGTCATTCGCCATCCTAAACTTATTCTTAATAAAGATGTCACATTATAGATCTATTAATTCTAATTGCACCTCTGTAGACACAGTTCTGACGTCTACCAAACATGGTGACATATAATATGGCTCAAGTGACCTCGAATCCTCTTAATTTTTTAGTGAATACTAATTTAGATTATCGAGAGAGTGAATGAATGGCTTAACTAGATCATTATTAATGTTAGCTGAAAATTTTGTCACATTAGGAAAATGCATGAAATTAGGATCCTGAAATGGATTTCTGCAATTTTATTTTCATTACATGAATGTTAGAAAAAAAAATACAATTAATTGACTTTTTCCCCACAAAGAAGTATTGAGAGCTTTCAAATGACTCGTTCTGTCAGTAACTGCCTCACCAAACTGTGGTTTACAGCTTTTACTTCCTAGAAATAAAATTGTCGGGTAAATCAAATTATAAATAAACTCTCATGATTTACTAGTTGATATCAAGCATATTGAAATAGAATTCACATTATTGACAGTTTCTTTTAAATTTGCAATTAGTTGCAAGTGATTGTCTCCCTAAATACTATTATACATGAACTGTAGTGTCGTTCAACATTATATATGCACATACATACACAACTTTTTTGCAATTAAGGAATGTTCATGCACTAAACAGTTAGCACTTCTCCAACTAGTGCGAAAGGCAATGTCTTTCCCATTGGTATTTTCTCACATGTTATATTTTGTGCTAGAACTTGCTCTTTTCTCTGCCAAATGCATATTCATAGCACCAGCCGTCACTGCAGTGAGAAAACTGGTTAGTGTTTGCAATGCAGCCAAGACTGATAACACATGACTACTTTGCCCACCTGTGTTCTCTATCGGCACCCACCAGATGAAATGCCTGGTGTAATTATGGCTAATGTAAATGGTAACATAAATAAATGAAGGCTTTCGCGGTTGGAGTCATAATTAGAAGAATATCCTTCCAGGCTAAGAGCTACAGCAAGCATCATCAGTGGGGATGTATAACTCTCCTAGGTCCTTCAGTCTCTCAAAATTCATAAGACATGGTACCCTGCTCTACTAAACAGACCCATGGCCATACCCCGTGGACCAATCATAGGAAATCACAGGAAACAGGTGGACCAACAAGGTCACGGGAGGGAGGTACCTACCAGCACATATAAACCCGCTCTTTCTGCCGGCAATTTTGTGGCAACTGAGAGACTTAGTAGAGTTATACATCGCCACTGATGATACTTGCTGCAGCTGCAAGCAAAACGTCTGGGAGAAGAATGAAGAAGCCCAGTGGACCACAGCCTGTTAGCTCGGAAGCATATTCTTCTAATAAATGGTTACAACACTGAAACTGTACAGAGTGGAAGGTACTGCTTTGGCTATATGTTAACCATGGATTCTACATGATAAGTGTAACAGTATGTCCAATACAATTATTTTCAATAAAGAACTTTTGCCAAAAAAAATTGTGTCAAATATTTGGAGATATCTAGCTTCCTGATGAATGGATGTAAAGATTTATTATTTCACTGTCACACAAACATTATGTGAACAATGCTGTAATGCACTTGTATCTTAATTTAAATGAATTTAGCCACAATTTAATGTTAAAATTCATGCAAACTTTAATTTCTAAAAGCGATTTGGCAATGTCACGTTAGCATTAAATTGTGACTAAGTTCATTCCAATTAAGGTAGAAATGCATTACAGCAGTGTTCATACAATGTTTGCATGAGTTAATGAAATAAACCATTTATACCCATTCATCAAGAAGGTAGAGGGCTAAAAATATTCCAAGTATTTTATACAAATTATGTTTTTATGGTGAAATGGTTCTTTGTTGACAATAATTGTAGTGGGCTCTAGTTGAGCCATAAGGAGCAAAAACACATAAATTGATTATAATAAGACTATAAATCATACTTCAATAGTTTTATTGGCTAATGCTTTCTGAACAACAGACCTAAGGAATTGACTACATTCTAATTTAATGTTACAGCTCTTGTTTACAAGCTTTTAGGTGTCAATGAACTCACACTAAATTCTTACATTCTATTAACTCTTGCAATACAGCATTTATCTAAAACTTATCATGAATATTACAAACATTGCCTTTTTACTACAAAAATACATTTCAAATTTAATAAAATACTTTTGAAGATATTACAATCACATAGCCTTTGCAATATTTATAACATTCATAGATACAGCACTAGCACTGGTGGTGGTAGCAGAGCATTGGGGCAGCGTGAGGTATAATATTAGACTGTGAATCCAAAAATAATGATTAAGGAAAATGGTGAATTGTGAATAATTTATCCTATGTTATCACAAAAAATGTATTATTGCTATAATATCATGGCAAAGAAAGCAAATGATGTCGAAAGTCATCAGTAAAGATGCATGTGATAGGCAGTGATATATTAGGTTGTAAAACTCATTATACAATAATGCTTAATATATACATACTTTGAGGATAAAGGTAGTCTTATTTAGTTATAATTAGAGCCTGTATGTTATGCAAAAAGCTGTAAATAAAACCAGGAGGGATAGGATAAGAAATGAGAGGATCAGAGAAGAAGTAGGTCAAGGATCACTGGAGGAGAAAATCGAACAAAAACAATTGAAATGGTGGGGACATGCATTTAGAATGGCAGAGGATAGTAAAGTTAAACAGATGCTAGAAGTAAGGGTACAAGGAAGGAGAGGAGTAGGAAGACCCCGGATAATGTTTGAGGACAGAATGGAAAAGATTGGAAGAAAAAGGAACAAGACAATGGAAGAAATGAAGAGAATGATGAGGGATAGGAATGACTGGAGAAGATGGATTTACGGAGCCACCCCTACGCTGTAAAGGTAGAAGGGAAAGAGGAAGAAGAAGAAGATGTTATGCAAAATGCATTTTTTACTCAGCAGTTATAAGTCAAAAGTTATGTCGGTATAGTCATGTTTTGCAATACACTAAAATCCTGATAACTCGACCTAATGTAAACTGAGAGGCTGTCAAGTTACTGAAATGTCAAGTTTTGTGGAATAAGAGGTCCGTTATTTGCAACTCATAACATAATACTGCAAATTACATAACTACATATTCTAACACAATACAGGAAATAAAGTGTAACATCTTCTAAAATTGATTGTATATTACTGTATGCCCACGACAAGAAGGCTAGAGGGGAATGAAGGGCAGAGGGGACTTGAACTGTTTATCTGCTCTGGTAGCGGACCTGTTTACTAGGAAATGAGTGTATGAGAGTGCATACTTCTAGCTATGGGTGAGCTATGTGACAACATTGTGTATTTTAAACGAACCTAGCATCCTTGTCATACTCGGAAACTAAGCATAAACACCGTGCGGAAAGCACAAAATGATTACGCTACACATTCCTAAGACTTGCCTTCTTGTCCTGGGCATACAGTAATATGTTCCCCTTTGTCTGGTCTGTTTAACATACCCAATTTAATTTTCATTGTTGTGTTAACTTGTCTTTTCTTCTCGTTCGACATTTTCACTGTCACAAACACAACTCAAATCAACACTAACAGTAAGCCTGCGCTATAACCAGAAATATGTGACTGAAAGTTTAGCTTACCATGTACAGGGGTATCTTTAGACATGGCAAATGATCTTGCTTGAATGTGCACGAGTGATATCATGCAAATTGATGATGTGGGTAATGTCTCTGATTACTTCCTTGAAATAAACAAGACATTGCAGACAATGCGAGATGGCACTGTACTTAATCATGCACGGTCAGCGATGTTTGTGTACTGTACGGAAGTTGGAAAGAAAACCTGATACCCCTATTGTCTTATAATTACAAAAGTGAACTTGATCATAAATCACTGCACAATTTGTCATGTCTAAAAAATACCTTTGTACTGGGTAAAGCAATAAACCTTCAAACCTTCATAACAAGTGTTTGTGCTGTATATCCATATTATTAGTGGCAAGCTTTTGATTTCATGACAATGGTCTGCCAGCTGCATATGTTCTGACTAGATATTGAAGGACAATACGCAGTCAGCCCATATGTCACTGTGAGGGAGAATGCAATAGATTGTATACATATACTAATTAAAATTTACCTATACTATTCATATCATATAATAGAGAACAGAAATTATCATAGTCAAGTTTAACAATAAAAATTATAAAAAAGTAACAATAAAAAAGGTTATCAAGTTATTGTGAGTCAAATTATCAGGATTCAACTGTATTTGGAAGTGATAGAATCAATTTTACTTTGCCTATTTAGCTTTCTTAAGCTCTAGCTGTTTATTTGAATAATAAATAATAATTTTTGCCTTTTTATATAAACTTAAACTTTTAAAATTTATTTTGAATCTTTCTATTATATTCAGGGAGGTAGGTGATGGACATTGGGATATTTGCTATCTGCTAAAGGTTCAGCATTTCAACTTAAAAGTGGGTTCCCCAGAATCAAGAAGTATTCTAAAAAGATTTTGACAAATAGTAATTGTCAATTACTGTCACTTGAAGGCAGACATCATTTAGTTATGAGATCTTAATTCAGTCAACCACTGAAAAGTAAACTTTGTATTCATGTTAGCAAATTTGTTGCCCATGGGTTTTCAATGGATGGAAGAGTTTTATAGTGTAAGGTTTGTAAAAGACAAAAGTGTTTTGTCAAACAAAACATACGAAGGGTGTTCAATAAGTTATCTACCCCAGTATCTTATATCACTACAGCAGGCTTGCACATGCAGGTTGGGATGTATTTTAACATGTAGCAGACCCAGTTGCAAATCAGCCTGTAATAGGTGCAGTGGTGTGCAGGTCTACAATGAACATGAAGGATTTGGAACTTCAGTCCATAATAAAGTTCGTCACAAAGGAAGGGAAGAAGCGAAAAGAAATCCATTGAAGAATGAATGCTGTATACAGTGACGTTTTACCATCTTATTACCAAGTAAACTTATGATCCATGTTCAGGTCAGCCAATGGAAGCAACCTCAAAGGAAATGTGCCAAACAATGGAGGACATGATTTTTGAAGATGGTCATGTTAAGATCAGTGTTATAGCTCATCAACTGGGCATTTCAACTGGCACAGTTTTCAGCATAATCCATAAAGTCTTGATGTCAAAGATCAGCTCCTGTTAGGTGCCATGAATGTTGACACCTGAGCAGAAAGCAATTTAATGAAGAGAATTTAGACATGCTTAGAGCAAACCCCGAAAACTTCTTCTCAAGAATTGTTACAGAGGATGAAACATTGATCCATCATCATGATTCAGAGACCAAACAAGAGTCCGTGCAATGGAAACACAAGGGGTCTCCTAGCCCCCAAAAATATTGTGAGTAACAATCAGCCGGAAAGATCATGGCAAGTTTTTTGGAACTCAGAAGGTATTCTACTTCTGAAATTCATGCCACACAAGACAACTATTACTGGAAACAGCTGTGCTCACACAATGGTGGCTTTATGGGAGAATATCAAAAGAAATGCTGTGGAAAGTTGTCACCTGGTACTCTGCTGCTTCATGACAATGTACCCATGTACAAGTTATACATATCGCAGTCTGCAATACAGGAGTGTGGATTCATAGAGCTTAACCATCTACCACACAGTCCAGACCTATCTCCCAGTGACCACTTTCTGTTCAGAAACGTTAAAAAAATTCAATATGGGTGATGATTTCCCAATGATAATGCAGTCAAGACAACTGTAGCAAGGTATTTCAACATCCAAGACGTTTTTCCTTTTTTACTTTCTCTACTACGTATAGTAAAGCAGAGGAAGTATTGTACTCCACCCAAAAATTCGATGTCGAGATTTCACTGGAAACATGATTTTGAGGCCTCTTGAACCCCCCAAAAAAAATCATTTTTAGAAAAAAGTCCATGTGTGTGTGCGTGCATATTGGTCAGTCTGTGGACAGCATAACTCAAAAATGAAAAGTTGGTTAAAAACCAAAGTTGGTATTTAGGTTTAATGTCTTTTAAGAATGCAGCACAAAGATTTTGAAGAAAATTGCTTCACCCTAAACTACCCTTTACATGGAAAATTTTTCAAAAAATTTTGATTTTCTTGAAAATGATTCTAATGATTTTGATTAAAATGCCATATGTTTGAGATATTTTTATAACAAATAAAATGTATATCTTGAATTTTCTGGCTATAGCCCCTGTAGTTGTATTTACTCTGGATGACTTTTGCATAATTGGTAAACCAAAAGACATAGACCAAAAATTACTATAGAAAAAATGTAGATCTTGCTAAAATATACAGTTTATGTCCAAATAAATTTTTTTGTAGAGTGAACCATTTCGGAGACATGCCTTGTTATTGGCGTGAGTTTTGGAGAACATATGCACATCAGATTTTTTTTAGGGTATTCAATCACTGGAAGCAAAGTGGACTAAGTGCATTGCAATAAAGGACTATGTTGAAAAATAATCAGATAAGTTTCATTATCAGATTTAATTTTCATGCTCAAGTAGATAACTTATTGAATGACCCTTGTATTAACAACAAACACAAATCTCCTCTCAGTTCAAAGAGCAATATTCAACAATAAAAATGTTTAATTTGTATGATCTATAACCAGATTTTGGTGACTAATACAGTGCAGAACAGTGTGCAATTGCATTGATATGGGTTAATAGGACATGGAGAATGAATGATGTAACCAGTATGGCATAACACATGCACATTAGCAGATGGCTGCAGCTGTGTACATGTGCGAGTAGCAACAGTGGAAGGAACCCATGTGCATCAAACTTGCAGTTTATTGCACAATCTTCTGCCTTCTAGTTACTAATTACATTATAATTATTACTTTTAAAATTTGTAATAATGTTTTATAAGTTTAGCATGCCTTTTATTGCCTTTTCGGATTGATATAAATGCTTAAACATCCAGGCTCACTCATAATAAACTTAATTTTAAATCATTTATAATATAAATAAACATTTTAATCTTGATAGTTCTGACAACTTTATAAGAGGCAGTCTCATAAAAAACTAATCTCATCTGAGTGCTAAATATACTGTTTAACATAACCCTGTTTTGTGCAAGTCTTTTGGTGAATTTCTGGCTTGTGTCATTAATTCATTCTTATCATTAAACTCCTAATGCTAAAACACAATATGATACATGCTAATGGTACTTATACATGACAATATTTCACAACATATTTTAATTACTTCTGTACACTGGTGAGCTTATTTATAAAGAAATGTTAACTTGTGCAAACTTTGGTTTAGTATTTCTGGAAGTAAATATTCTCACTAAAGATAGAGGGAATGAAATGTTTGATAGTTATTTAGTTGCCACTCCTACAGCAGTAATGATTTAACAAAAGTGGCAGGATAGAAAAAGTATGAATTACTCAATGACGAAGGAAGCAATAACTTCTAGTTGGATTGTCAGAAGTGTGACTTTGTACCAATATTTATTTGTTCCATATATGTTTTGAACATGGAATTGTACTCTGAGTCTGAAGAATTTAAGGTATATACAGTGCGTTTGTAGATTGACCAGACCATCCCACGGTGGCACTGGACTGGGGAAAGTCTGGCGCACTCTCTGCCAGAGTTACACGTAAACAATTGGCAAGTCATGGATATGGAACACTAACTACTGTACTCAAGTTACATTAGGTTTACCTGCATCACAACAAATGCTGAAATTGGTGACCTTCAACATTGACCTGGTGACCATCCCTATATCTCCGAAAACAATTCTGGTCTGCTCACAAAAGTTCATGTTGACTGATAGCCTATGTTTCTCTCATGATGTTATCCTTAAGTTCTTGTAGCGTGTGCAGACTTGATGTGTAAAGGGTAAAGGGTACAGACACAGAGGGGACACCTTGCTCACTTCGACCTACACAGATCTATTGTGTCTACCACCCCCCAGGAGGCAGGTATGAAATGAGGGAACCAAAGGTGCCATACAGGGTTGCAGCTAGATAGGCCACAGAGATGCACAGAAGTCCCTATCAAGTACTGAGATCTCTTCATCCTGCCACCAGGTCCCGCCAAACAGCCATCACACCGTGGTTCCGGTGTCACACTGAGCGTTGCCCCCTCCCAACGGAGGACAAGGCTGGCCAAATGCCACCTAGCACTGAGAACAGCAGTTACCATGTGCAATCATCCGTACCATCACCCAGCATTGCCAACACTACACGCCTAAAAGTACACTGGAAAGATGATAAGGAAATGGAATGAAGGGAAGTGATAGAAAGGAAACTTTGATATGAAGTAATGCACCCTAGAATTCACCTAAGTGACATGTGGAAACCATGGAAAAACCCATGTCAGAGTGTGTGGCCATGAGGATCGAACCCGTGACCTCCCGAATGCGGGCTACAGATGTTACTGGCTGAGCCATCCTGCTTGGTTGACTTGATGTGTACACTTTATTCTTTGACGTTCCCCATTAATAAAAAATCACGTGGCGATAGGTCAGGGGAATGGGTGGACTCAATCCTTAATTAATTATTCTCTCACCATACATACTTCGCAATTCATGCATAAAATTCACAGCAGCATGCACTTTAGATGAATCCTGCTGAAAGCAGTCACACAATCTTTCATTCTTGTAATTTAGTTCTATTGACAGAAGAGTAGGCGGCGCCGTGGATGAGTGGTTAGCATGCTCGCCTACCACCTAGATGGCCCGGGTTCAATCCCAGAGACCCACATATGGTAATCGTGGTGAACGAAGTGGCATCTGGATGGGTTTTCTCTGGGTACTCCAGTTTCCCCCGCCACTCATTCCACCAATTGCTCCATTATCACCTTTCCAATTCATCTATTTTGCCTGCATTTCATATCATCTTCTTCCTCACTCTTATACCTGGTGTTTGACTGACCATCCGCTTCCAGGTCTTCACTCTGTCCAGTTCATAGGTTTCTGTGGTCCCAGACAGGCGTCTGACCTTAGGCACTGACTTGTAAGTCCTAGGGGACTTACAATTTTAAGCTTCAAGAGGTCCTGATCAGTACAATAAATAAATAATAATAATATATAAAGTATACTGACAAGACGATATAAACATGAAAATTGGCACCAGTTTTCTCTAAGTGGACCATAACATAAGCTGCTTTCTCCTTTTTAAATACATAACCAACTGTAGTAGCTGAATTGGTTGTATATTGGTTTGAAGATTCCACCTTTATGTCTTTGGCAAATTAAGATCTAGTAAGGAAGTGAATTCTTGGACTCTTTTAAATGGGACACTACAATGTTTTAATAAAATGGATGGAAGTTACAGGATATGCCTCTGAATTGTGAATGTCCTGGTTAAAATGGAACTTCATGCCATGTACCTCTATTATTTCAGGAAATTTTTAGTATGCATTAACATACACCATTTTCCCTGGTATGTGCTCCCACTGCAGGACATAGCAACAAAACTTTTGCTTGAATTAAACCTTCCAGTAATAAACCTTATTGCACTACTTTGCTTTCATAACTAATATCGGAGTTCTCGTGTAATCATTTCTTAAACTATTGGACCTTTTCCCTACAGAACTGCAAGTATATGATCATGTGGTTATACCTTTCCTACATAATCATGAATTGGAATATTTTAGTACATCTTTAAGATAAGTTCTGTAGACCTAATGCAATCTGGCTCTTTTGTAATATGTGTTTATAAAATACAAATTTCTGCACCCTGTACTATAAAGTTAAGAAATTGTTCTGCAGTCTCCTGTAACCAAAATTCCGCTAGAGATGAGAATTCCAGTGGCAGAACTGGCTGTCGCGAGCTTATGGTTATTTATAATGTTCCACAAAATGAAGTATATGATAGATTCACATATGTAATTAATGAAAGATAATATAGATAAACAGGATACCAAGTTATCTTGACCGGTACATACCGGTATGCTGAGGAGGAACTTGTTGATAACTCTGTACTGTTATATTGTACACTTTCTGAAGCATGGTGTATATTGCAGAGACCTAAATTAAGTTATTTTAGTTTCTCTGCAGGCTAATAAAAATTCTGTTTTATCTAACATACTCATAATACATAGTGAGAGCCACAGACTTTCTGTCATTCAGCAAGTATCTTAAAATGCTAATAAATAAAAAAAGAAAGGGTATGTCGTAAAGATACATGATAGAAGTGAAACTTTTGTATTACAGGGAAACATTTTAATTATTCATCAATCACTTTTGAATAGCATAGATTGTTATTATTTATTTATGCCAACAACTTACTGTTGTACTAGATGCAATAATATTAACCGGGCTTGTGGGCCGTGGTCTATTGGGTTCCTTCTTCTTCCCAAACGTTTCGTCTGCGACTACGGCAGACATCTTCAGTGGCGGCGAGGTCGAAGTTTCCTAGTGGAGATCTCAGCACCGACTGTCACTGTCACTGTCGGTGCTGAGATCTCCACTAGGAAACTTCGACCTCGCCGCCACTGAAGATGTCTGCCGTAGTCGCAGACGAAACGTTTGGGAAGAAGAAGGAACCCAATAGACCACGGCCCACAAGCCCGGTTAATATTATTGCATCTAGTATTGACACCGGCCGTGAAAGCCTTAGAACTTTGATGAACTTACTGTTGGTGTTTTTAAACACACAAGCCGTGTGTGGGCAAAGTTTAAGAGGTAGAACTGGAACTTATATATAAGTTGGAACAAGCACAATTTTACAGTGAGATACTAAGCTCTATTTGTATCTGTGTGCTATGATCTTATGTGCAAATATTGAATCTTATGTACATGAATACCTCAGGAATTTTCCTGGCAGATGGAGAAGTAAATTTATATTTTTGTCATAATTTATGTGGTGGTCATCTCATTAGCACAGTGATAGCATTGCTGCTCACCAAGTGGGAGATCTGGGTTTGATTCCTGGTACCAGCATAGGGATTTTCTCCCACTGAGAGACCTGGTCCAGAGTGCACTCCGCCTTGTTAGGTCCCTGAGAGATCATTTGAGGAGCTATTTGATTGAGAAGTAGTGGCCATTGGTTGTGAAGACCACAAGCATTGGCCAGGAGGAAGCAGGGCGCTGACCACAACAGACCCTCCAGCACTGCACCTCACTCATGACCTTTTATTCATTAGAGGAATTTTTAAATGAATGAGACATTAATATATTCAAGTTTATTAATTTTAATGTCATGTACGATGTATATTTGTATTAAAGGGTGTTTCAAATAAGAATGGTAATTTTACCAGAATACTACACAAGCAGATCCGAGCAGGATGATGGAGTGGTGGGTTGAAGGTCAGTGTTAGGGAGGGGGAACCAGCTTGGTTAACTGATTGGCTAGCTTTTTGCATCCGTATAGCCATAAGTGAACAAGAGGTTCCTCCATCTGTTCCACAACACATTATTATAAAGTTTTTAACCAATGAAGGAGTTAACTCGTTTGAAGGCACAATTTGGGACATTATACTCTCCCAGAATTGAGTGTCTACTTGGGCCAGACAATTCAAGGGCAGCTGTGAAATTGTGGAAGACAAAAGTCAAGCTCGACGTCCAAGGTCAAGTCTCCTAAATGACAACATCCGTGTCGTTCAAGAGCTTATTCAAGATGATCGCCGCTGCACTGTTGAAGAAATTGTATCAGAAGTGGGTGTAAGTACTGGGAGTGTTCATACCATTATCACTGAACATCTTGGATTTTGAAAAATGGGTTCCATAGTTGTTAATCTAGTAGCAAAAACAGGTCAGGTTGCACATCTGCGAGAGATTTCTGAATTTATTTCAGTAAAAGGAGGAGGATTTTTTCAAGTGTATCATTGCATATGATGAGACACGGGTTCATCATTACACTTGGAATCCAAAATGGTGAGCAAAGAGCAGCGAAGAAAAGATGAAGCTTCCCAGTGAAGGCCAAAATCCGCCTCTCAGCTGGAAAAGTTCTCACAACTGTGTTTTTTGACTACAGAGGACTTATACTCATTGATTTTCTTCAAGCAACATACGGTGGATGTGACTTACTATCGCCAGTTAAGGTCAGTAAAAGCTGCTTACCAACACAAAAGATGTCATATGCCCATCAGAGATTTCATCCTCCCCACAGTCCAGACTTGTGCCCCTGGATATTTTTTGTTTGCACCCATGAAAGAATCGCTTGGAGGGAAATGATTTGAAAACAATGAAGGCATTAAAGAGCATGTGCACAATTGGTTGATGACACACCCTCAAACTTTTTTTAAGAAGGAATATTCAAGCTTTCAAATTGTTGGTAAAACTGTGTAGAGCATGAAGGAAGTTATGTAGAGAAATAGTGAAGGTGTTCCTTGTGTATATGTTTAAACAATGAATATTTCAGCTGGCATTGGGGTAAGAAGATAGCCCTTCATACGTTCAAAAAGTTACAGAAATCATGGGGGTAAAGTGTGAAGGGTACAGGTACAGAGGGGACATCTCACTCACCTTGACCTACACAGATCTATTGGGGCTACCACCCCCCAGGAGGCAGGGATGAAATGAGGGAACCGAAGGTGTGCTATCAGATTTGCAGCTAGACAGGCCCACCAGAGATGTATGGAAGTCCCTAACAAATGCTGAGATGTCTTCATCCCTGCACCAGGTCCTGCCAAGCAGCCATCACACCACGATTCTGGTTCGGTATCACATGAAGCATCCCCCTCTCCCTCAATGGAGAAGAAGGGCTGATTGGATGCCACACAGAGCCAAGAACAGCAGATACCATATGCAGTCATCCACTTTGTTCTGTTTGTAAGAGAAACGAGCAGGATACCAAGCTAGCATGTGCAGCGTGTGATGATAAGACAAGAATAGTCTCAGAATATTTTCCACTTCACTTACAGGGCTTTATTTTCCAGGGAATAAACTCATTCCTGTGTATGCTGCTATTGTCTAACATTACAGATTGTAAATTGCTATAACAAAATCCATGCATACATGAGGGCACGTAATGTTTCATTGGCATTTCTTTGTTTCTTATTAATGCTGTTGTTGCATTTTATTATTTTAGTCATTGTTGTTATTATTATTACTACATTGTGTTATTGTTGTTAATCTAATTTGCAGGATTTTGATCCATTAATTTTTCCCTAGCCAGCCAATATAAATTATGTATATTCCCATCTGGTACAGCTTTCCTCAATTCTGGGCATTCCAGTAGGTGCTCTCCATTTAAAATCTTGTCAGTATTGCAGATTTTACATGTGTTGTCACTCATAAAACCAAACCTATGCAGATGTTCCACCAAACAGTCATGTTGAGTGTCTAATCTAAAGTGAGCAACTGCTTCCTTTCTTGGAAATTTTTTTATTTTTTGTACTATTACCATATTGTTATTCCTTTTATTATTTTATTCTCATTTCTCTTATTATCACTGTAACAATTATTTTTGTTATTATTTTATAGTAATTATTTTTATTAGTGTGTTTATTAGCATTATTATGTGTATAATAATATTACTATTATTATGTTGCAAAAATGCTAATGTAGTCAGTAAAAGAGGCATTTAACCTCTTTATATATATATACATTGTATGTACATGTTTATTTCTTATAGTCTTATTCAGTGTCAACTTACCCAATCATTATTATGATGCTTTACCATTGTTTAAGGGACATATTGTCCTCATGTAGCTAAGAAAAATATCTAAAACGGCTTTGCATTTCAAAGTATCTGCAGTATATCTTTTCCTTCTTTCCTTCACATACTAATCCTTCCAAAACAGCTGGACCTCCTCCGGCTAATGGTATGAGAACAACAAATTACGAACTTTGATAACTCCCACAAATATTGAGATTTATTGGTGAAATTTTAATCATGTTTCTTGGAATGGAACAATCCCAAATGCTGACTTTGCAGCAGGTGGGATAAACAGCAGACCGTTTGCCCTACATATTATGAAGAGAAGGACATTGTATAACATTGCTAAATATCATCCTGCCTATGCCAACATTTTGGTGGAACAGTCATCTCAGAGAACATAACCTATATTAAGTATTTGTTTTTATTTAATAAACTACAATTTTAAGTCATAAATGCATTTTATTTAATTTTTTAACTAAAAGGATACAAACACTGCTGCAATATGCTCAAATTGTAGGTAGTGCCCCACATCACAATCACATTGTTTTGGGTTCTATTTTCAAAATTTTATTTTGTGGTGCACCATTATTTCTTAGATTCGCATTATAAATGCCTATATGAAACTATTGTCTATATACATGAATGAAAATTATTGCTGCTTTTTTTACAAGTGAACATGATAACGGATGTATATATTGCACTATATAATTAGAGATGCCGGCATTGTTAACTCCATAAAATTAATGTAATATGATACTACAATGTTTTAGATCTAAAACCAATTTATGTGTGATAATGGAAAGTCTATCCCTGATTGTAAGAATAATGCCATACATATCTGAATGCTCTATAAAAATAAAAATACTAAGTTTTATAAGCAGTTTAGTTGCTAAAGGTGTTACACATATATAGACAGAGGAGAATCCAGGATTCTATAAAACAGTGGGGTAGTCATTTTTTTTTAAATACTATACCGGTAGCATAAAGTAAAAATGAGTAATTGGGACATTTTTTACTAGTGATGAACTCTCCTAAGTTTATTTTAATGAAACTGTTATAGTATAATAAATGCTAGCTGAGATACATGCCTGTATACTTGGTAAAGAAACTAAATGTAACACAGTGGAACTAATCTGAATGTTTACAATTTGAAATTGGTGTTCATTTGAAGATTTTTCTTGGTGCCTTGAAATGCAAAGTGTAAAAAACTCTATGTAATTCAAATCTCATTTTCCTTAATTCAAAGTTTTTGCTTAGAAGTGTCAGTCAAAAATTGATCTAAATGCAGATATTTAATACACCTTCATCAAATGTTTCTGCAAAAGAGGTCATTGCTTTGGGGTTGTTTGCTTTGTTGGAATGCTGTTTGGGGGGTGGAATAGCTTCCCTAGTGCCGGCCTTGAGCTTGTATACCTGCTCCCACATCCCCTTGTTTAAAACATGTGTGCCTTTAGTTGTCGCTTAAGGTTTCTACTGTTCAGTATGTTGCAAATCAATGCCACTCTCTCTTAGTAAACTGTGTTTCAGTACAAGGCTAACTTTTGCGGAAAAAGCTGCAGTCACTTGAGAAGCTGAAAAGGGTTTGAAGAAAAAAATCTGAAATCGTGAAAGAATAGGGAACAGTACCGAACACTGTCAACTTATCTGAAGAATCAGGAGAAAATTTTAAGCATTGCCTTGAGTGAAAATGGAAAGAGTCGAAAAAGAGTGAGGCAACCGGAAAATCATGATCAATATATGTACCTGTATTGCTAAAATGTCAATTTTAGGCAACTTTTGTAATTCTAATTTTTGGATATTTCAAACTTTTTTCTTGTCCCTTCAGCCTCGAATTATTCAAGTTCCACTGTAATTCAACAATGGTTAAAAAAAGAAAAAAGAAAGCATATGGCAAGCACCTTATATATGGTAGCGGGCTCATTATTTAAGGAAATACGTTATGCACCTTGAAGTGTATAGCACTTTTCACAAAGTTATTCACCTTGCCCAAAACACTGCCCATTCATTGCTTTTCTTTTTCAAGGTTTTCACAGTTCCTGTCTCCTTCAATTACTTGCTTCCTTCCTATTCATAAACCCACTAGTTGCTTTCGATGTTAATTTCATTTCATCCCTAACGACAAGAGTATCAATGTGCCCAAAAAAATAGTCTAAATACATTCAAATCTATTGTTTTCTACAATTTTCAAGAGCTTTGCCACTTCTACGCTTAATTACACTGTACTTAGACTTAGACATAAACAATACTGTATTAATACAAACTGTTGCTTTGCTCCAGTGAAATTACTGGGAATAATAATAATGGCTGCATAATACATGCAAAGAAGTTATTTAATTATGAAATGATAATTAAAATAATCTGCTTATTCACCATCTTTCTTATTTGAAGTACAAAAAGGCATATATATAGTGCAGTAATAATGTTTATTCACTTGAAAAGTGAGCTGCAGTGAAAGCATGTGCATTTCTTTACACCAGGACTCTTTTTTCAGCTGGATTAAGAGCACTTATCCTCACTTCATCTGCAGATTATAGCAGTAATGATCCTAATCCCATTAGAAGAGTGAGTGAGTAGTGGTGTTTAAGGGTCCATTGACAACTAGGTCATTAGGGACTAATATCCAAAATAAAAACGAGCATACAAGTAAAAACTCACCCCTAAAAAGTTAAAAAGTGAAAATTAAAATAACTAAAATGAGAGCTAAAAGAGCTAAAAATTAAAACAAGTAAAACCTTAACCTACTAAAAACGTAAGCTGATAAGACTTATAAAAGCTAAAAACACCAGAAGTAAAACATCCCAAAATTCTAAATCTGCCAAGATAAAAAAAGAACACCTTACACTTGCTTACTAAAATCAATATTGGCAACAAACCACAGTGCTGTAGTTACAGCTACTGGGTCGTTGCCTAAAACAGAGCACAGTATAAGACCCAGGCCATGGAACTGGCGCTCACGAGCATACAGCAGACAATCAATGACATGTGCGACAGAGAGTGGGACATTGCATGTCACACAGATATGCGCAGGATCACCATCAAAAGGTGTCCATGTGTGGCTCGAGTGTGGTCTATCCTCAGGTGGGTTAAAATCACTTCTTCCCACCTGGAATCCCTGCAAGATATCTGCCAGGGTTGGACAGGTCCTTGATTGTCCCCATTAGAAGAAGCCTTATCTGCAGAATTTTGTCTTTTGTTCAGTTCTTAGCCTCTTAAAAATAAAATTGAAACACCAGAAAACTTACGCTTGTTACTTATTGCACAGGAAAAAGTAAATTTTCAGGTAATATTTCAAGTGTTATTGCACTGGAATATCAGAGACTTTGCAGTTACAGTAACAGATGATTCTGCATTACATAGATCGCTAATAACATTTACAATTTTATTGTAATGCACCATATATGTGACGGCCTCCATCCAAGTACCCCCATCTTGTAATTATTGGCATCTACATACACTTACAAGACAATGCTTCACTACTTCACAGAGTACCACGGTACATTGTATTCTACACTTGCTTCTAGTGGCAGTTGTTTGTACATTTGACTGTACTTCTTACGTTATTCATACTCTGCGTCCAGCTAACCTGTATTGCATGCAAGCGCACATCCCTCCGGCCTTTAATAATTAGCAGTGAATGGCATCTTTTGTCAGTTGTTGAATACATATAAATTTAAGCAGCTTTCGAGCAGGCATCAAATGTAATTAAGAATGATTTGTCAATAAAACAGCTAGAAACTACTTACAAAGCTACATAAGCATTAACAGGATAATTTATCATTCATATAATCTTGTAGAGAATAAAATGATTTTGAGCATAAGTACTCGTTAGCAGCAATTTTAAAAGCATTGAAACTGTCAACTTTTTCCTTATGATCATTAGGAAGAGCATTAAATATTTTTACGGTTTCATAGCATACATGTTTCTGCAAGCAAGAAAATTTTACACTGGGATGATGCTCTTTTGTCTAGTGTTTATCTCATGAATTTCATTGTTTGTTATAAATGTAGATTGATTGCATACAATGAATTTTAGGATCAAGCAAGTTAAGACCAACATCTTCAGTCTTCTAAAAAGATCTTTGCATGAGCATCTACTATGGGTGTTGGAAGTAGTTCTAATAACCTTCTTTTGCATGAGGAATATTCATTTACGCTCTACTGAATAGCCCAAAATAAAATTCCATACTCTGTTATGGAATTCAAATATGCATAGTATACTAATTTAAGCATGTCTATAAAACTCACTTTCATCAGTGCTCAGAATGGCATAACAGGCAGAGCTGAGTTTAGGTAAAATATGCTTAATACGAGCTTTCCAATCTACTTGAAGGTCCAGAAGTTTGATGCTGTCTATTTGTTCTAATAATGTCATTAATCTCAATTTCAATCTAAGTGCGTGATGATTGATGAGTTATAAATGTAACAACTTTTGTTTTATCTAGGTTTGTTAGCTTTAAACCAGCAAAACATGCAGTTCAAATTATAATTCAACTTAATTATTCATTTATGCATTTACTAATAACCAGCACACTAGTGTCATCGGCGTAAAGTACAGTACTTGCTATATTCTTTATATAGTGATAGATTGTTCGTATAGATCAGAAATAATAGAGGTACTAATACTGAACCTTGGGGTACCCCATGTGTTACTGTTTTCCAATTTGATGTCTGTTTTTCATAATCAATATCACTGTTTACTTCAATTCTCTCTTTTCTTTTATTTAGATACATGAACAAACTTAAATTTTCATTTTTAAGTCCATAAAATTCCAGTTTTGCTAGAAGAATGTCATGATTTATACGATCAAATGCCTTTGCTGGGTTACAGAAAATACCACCTACATGTATATTATTGTTTAGGGCAGTTAACACTTCATGGGTAAGTTTAAAAGTGGCATTATTTGTTGAAATTCCTTTTCTGAACCCAAACTGATCCTTCACAAACATCTTGTTATATTTGTCTGTAGGGCAACATGCATATTTAAGACAGAAATAAAAGTCAGGTTTAATTTCATTAAACAAAACCAATTTTAAACTTTAATATAACTGAGAGGCTAAAGTCCTTTTAGCCCCTTCCTGGATCCTCCTCTGTATATAGATGTGAAAATAATAATGCTTTATTGAAATTACTAATATATGAAGCCAAGCAGCAGGACGTGGATCTTTGGACTGCAGAGAGATTGATGAGATCTGGAGGTACAAACTTTGGTGCAATATAGTCTGGTTTCTGTGAGTAATGAAACAATAAATAACCGAAGTAATGAAACAATATTTCATAAGAGATACAATCACTGGAATAATAACCTTTTGGAGAAGCAACATTGTGTTTTTTCTTCTTCCTAGTTAAAACAGTATGAAATGCACAAATTAGGTGTAGACTGTTAAGTTTTAAATATACCACAATGTAGTACAAGAAGTTGAGACTTTATTCATGAAATGCAAATCATTTCAAATTTAATCTATTTTAAAGTAATTTAAGTCCATTTAATTTTGGATTTACATTTTTATGCAAAATAAGTTCAGTTTTAATCTAGGTTAATAATATAAAGCTATTCATATATACTCTGAAAACAAAAGTTGATTTCCATTTATTTTCTAAGGATATAGGAAATTAAATAAAATTTTAAAATACACGGCTTAATTGTCTTGTTCCTTCTGTTTTAGCTGATTCTTAAATCTAGTTTTGATTGTGCTTTAAAAGCTATGCATGAGTGCTACTGTTATTCGTACTGCCATGTGAAGAGTGCCTGAAGAAAATGCTTTGGAGAACAAAGATAGACTTGTTTTCTGCAAACGTGTTCTATACTATCACAAACACATTATTTGTTTACATAAAGTGCCCTTTTTTAATTGGGTTAAAAAACACTGATTTTTTTTATTCTGTTTACAATGGGCTAGAATAATTCTAAGATATGAATTAAGGCTTATGCACCTAAAGGTCAAACTGAGCTTCTTAAACTTAACACTTCACAGTAACTTCAGAAATGGTATGGAGAAAAAAAGAAACAGAAAAATATGATTATTTACTCTATATAATTAAGATTTTTTCATTAGAAATCACTATTAATTCTATATTGTTATAGTATTAAGTATGAACTGCATTCAAATGGATGGTCCCAGGGTAAATGGGAACATGTCACATCTACCATTAAAGGAGGGCAGAGAGAAGCAACGATAATAATGGCATAACTTTTGAATTCTAACACTTAGTTTTATGGCAAAGTATCAATTGATGTAGGGCACTGCAAACGTTCCGGTGATATAGTAATTCCATTTTTGGGTTGACATTTTATATGTAATAGTTTAAGGAAAATATGTTACAAACTTCAAATTGAATATGATACAAATTTAAGAATGGATTAGTGCCTCATAATTAATTATACATGAATAGTTGGTTATACAAAAATCTCAATGAACTAAACAATTTTTAGGATTACACTCCAAAGTATTTGCAATTATAAACTATACACACACCACAACAATGATTGCTCTAAAGCATGCCCTTGAAATGTAATGTTTGGTGTGTATTTATAAACTTGTTTCTAACGTTTCCTGTACTTTGAAATAACACATTGCATTGCATCATCATTACATGTGATACCAGAATATGTGCAGTATGCACTATACAGTTTGCTGGAGAGAAAATAAAATTGTGTTAAACATTTTTATAATTACTTTCAGTGTTCACAAGAAAACCCTTTCCTTCTTTTTTCAATTTATTTATGTTGTATACTTTCTGTTAAATTTCCAGAGTTTTGTTATAGCACGCATTTAATTTTCAAACACATAATCATGGTTATTGCGTGTTAACATAGATTTGTAGAGAGAAAAGCTGCTCTGCATCTTACAGACATGAAACTGTAGGAGCTAACAGCAACAATTAATACATTAAACAAACAATATGAAAATTGTAATTTAGGTACTGCATTGTATAAAACCATAATATTATATTAGAATATATGTATTGGTACTTTTGGTAGAAGCAGAACACAACTTTTCTGCTTATAAATTCTCATTAATTGATGACAAAGTCAACCGCCCCCATAGTGCAGTGGTAGTGCGCCTATCTTTGGCACAGGGAAGCCGGGTTTGATACCCGGTGCCGGCATGGGATTTTTCCCCACTGGGAGGCCTAGGGCGGGTGCACTCAGCCTTGTTAGGTCCCTGAGGGATCAGTTAAGGAGCTACTGATTAAGAAGTAGCTGTCCCTGGTCACAAAGATCAGATAACTGGCTGTGAGGGCCTGGGGCACTGACCACGTCCCACCCTCCAGTTCTGCACCCCTCATGACACCTGTAGTGGGCAGAAGTGGGGGACACAGTGGCCAGGTAGTAGGCCTTGGTATATCAAGGGCGTTGCGTTGGTGTTTAGTTAGATGATAGAATCATCGTTAGATTTAAATTCATACAGTAAAGCAAATAATTAAATTATGGAAGATGAATTAATATTAAGCACACAGGACAGATAAAGCTATTCAAAATGAGTATAATTGCTCTCAAACAGTAGGACTAATAACAGGACACTGTCAGTTATATGGGCATCTCTACAAAATCGGTAAAGCAGTTGATCCGAAATGTAGAAGATACAGGAAAGAGGATGAGACTGTTACGTGATTGTGATGCACTCACAGTGTTTAGAGTCAAACTCTCAAATTCAAGGAATAAAGGTCACAAAACTGATAAACTTTGCAAAGGAGTTTATGATCTTGGCTATTTAAAGGAAGAGAGCACAATAGATTTATTCTGGTCGCGGTGCATAGGGCCCTAGAGACCTGCACTTCTCTTTCTAAGTTAAAATAATAATACTCCACTAATGAAATTTCTGGCAGAGCAAATTTAAATACATTCAGCACACTTGAGTTGGTAAGAATCACTAATCAGTTTATATGAGATGAAAATAGGAACAAGTTCCTTGAGACATGTCCTACATTACCATTTGGTAACTTGAGCAATGTGAGTGCTTAACATAGTCATGTGCGTTTGAAAATGCTAAAATATACACATATAAGAGCAACATTAAAGAGCACCATGGAAGATTAACACCTAAGCAATGCTAAAATTGTAGTTCCTTGTGTGTAATATACAAAAAATAGAGGAAAAGAGTTTCCTAATGCACACAGACGGTAATTTTCACTTTTAGTTTCTCTACTGCTTAGATACAATCTAAGATAATAAAGTATTGAAGTCCCCCAAAATATTCAGTATCTGGATTATATGAAAACACAATTTCTTTGAAAATGTGAGAGACAATGTGTGTTTACTGAGAACAGCATAAATAGAACACAAAGTCAGGTAGACACCAAACACTACACATTGCAAGGATGTCAGATGTAGGTTTCAGGAAATTTCCCTCTTCTCAAACTATTGATTTAAACATAATTTGATTTGCACAACTACATACAGTAACTCCAAAAGGTATTGGTCTGATCATAAATTTCAGATTTGAAGGCATAGAATACAGAGTAAACACAATTCTAAGCACAGACAATTGTACTGTTTGAATGTTTACACACACAAACTATACAAATCATTAACTTTCTTCCATTCAAAAGAAACAGTAAACTGAAATGAAACAATTTTGTTTCCAACTATGACAAACAAATATTGGTCTGTCTATAAGAAAACAACATTTTTGGGCATTTTTGCTCACTTCAGTACTTTGTAAGCTCGCCTTTCCTCTTGATAACTTCAACTAATCTTTTTGGCAATTATTATTTATTTATGCCAACAAACTTACTGTTGGTGTTTTTAAACACACAAGCCGTGTGTGGGCAAAGTTTAAGAGGTAGAACTGGAACTTAAAAATTCAATGCCACAACTGGGATTTGAACCACAGACCTTCCGCTTGCCGGGCGGACGCTCTACCACTGAGCTATTGTGACAAACTGCCAGAATGGCATTAAATTCTGAAGTTAGTTCGTATTTTTCCTGGTAAACCACAAAGGCAGTCTCACATCAGAGACAATTACCCCAATGGTGACTTACTATTGCAAGTACTTCATATCCCAGGATTAAATAACCTTCACATGGTAATTATTATTTATTTATGCGAACTAACTTCAGAATTTAATGCCATTCTGGCAGTTTGTCACAATAGCTCAGTGGTAGAGCGTCCGCCCGGCAAGCGGAAGGTCTGTGGTTCAAATCCCAGTTGTGGCATTGAATTTTTAAGTTTCAGTTCTACCTCTTAATCTTTTTGGCATTGATTTCACCAACGGTTCTGTTGTTTCTGCAGAAAATGTATTCCACTCAGCGAGTAGGGCCCTTTACAAATCATTCCTTTTGGATATTTCATGTTTTCTTAAATTTTCTTCCAGTTTTTGCAAAAATTCTCTATTGGTTTTACATCCAGAGATTGAGATGGTGTCCGCATTCAGCATGGAGTGTTGTACAACTGCTACCTGGCATTTAAGGCTGTGTCCTTGTCCTGAGTGAAAATGTAATTTCCAGGAAGGTTCAGTTTTTCTACACTTTGGGGAAGATGAGACTTTAAAATGTTAATGCAAATTCTGTGATCCACCCTGCCATTAATAAAACACAAATCTCCTATACCATTACCATTCATACAACCTCCTACCATCAGAGAACTGCCCCGTTTTACACTAGCTGTGATATTCCTCTCAACTAACTCAGTATTCTACTTATGCCACACTGTCACCTGTCCTTTTGATTTGAAAATACAAAATTGACTCTCAACGGTGAAAATGTTTTTCCAAAATTCATAGGTGTCATTTCTGTGTGCCTTAGCACAGGCAAGCTTCTTCCTTCTGTTCACCTAATTGATGTAAGGTTTTCTATGAGCAGTTCTCCCAATGTAACCGCTGTTGTAAATGATATTTCTGATAGTTTGTGATGACACTTTTATTCACACTTCTGCTTCAACTTCTGCTGCTATCTTCAGAGCACTAAGTTTTGGGTTTCTGGTTACTTTTCTAACTCTTACTCTTTTATTTTCCCTACATAGTTTTGAAGGGCAGCCACTTCTTGGTACATTTTCAACGTTTTTGTCTTCTTAAACTTATACACAATGTTTTTAATAGTAGTAATAAGTCTTGAAATGGTTTCACTTATCTCTTAGAAAGATTTTCCATTTTTAAACAAATGTACTACTATTCTCCTTTCTTGTTCAGTCGTTCCCTTCGGTTTCTTGGACGTACCTGCAGCAAGACACAAACTGTTTTGACCTACAGTGCTGCCTGCTGCATACTACCAAACATGCTGTTCCATATCCTCGTGTACCTGGAGAGCAGTGCACACTATCATATAGTACATGTTTACAAACAAGACCAACACTTACTTGGGGCAGAAAAGCACATGAATTACCTTCATATTTACCCCATTAAAACATCATGGCATTTTTGTCTTTGTTGGTCATATATTAGAGGAACTATTATGAATGAATATTTATAAACAATATTTACGTTCTATTGAATACACAGTAAATTTTTCACCATTAATGCTTTCAGACCAATACTTTTTGGAGTCACTGTAGGTAATTTATCTACAACATTTTGTTTCTACTTCTTCTTACAGAAATGTAACCACCAAAAGGGATCTGTTTCTTTTCTTTGAAATAAATTGCGTTACTTGAACTTTAACTTTAAGCCTATTTCTTTTGAAGTACCTGCATTTATTGTATACCGAACTAAATAAAATCAAAATACAGCATAACCTAAAAAAAGATCATGTGTTGTATGCAGATGACTTTTTCTGCTCCTCCTTAAAAAGCTTATTCTTTTATCTACTTCTTATTGATCAAGATAGATCTTCATTAGCCATTTTGTTGTAAGTGTAAGATGAATACATTGCACTACAATGATAGATTCTTAAAAAGCATGTGATGCCTTTGAGATTCCATCACCCTAACCTAACCATGGTAGAAATTGAATAGTAACTTCACTTGAAAAAAATATCCTTTTTTGAAACTACAAACTAATTGCAAAGAATATCTCAGAAAACATTTTATTATACATACATTGTTTAGTTTACCTCTTACAGTTTGCTGTTACACAAAAGACATTTGGAATGAAGATGATCACATATTATTTCCAGAAAATTCTAGATATTTCTCATGAAATTATCTTCAACATATGGTATTATAAGCATAATCTTTAACAGCCATTTTTGAGAAAACAGAAAAAATAATGAAAGCTTTACCATATACAGGATGATTCAAAAATATGTTTACAATTTCAGGCATGGATTCCTTACATCAAATGAAGAAAAATAGTTCATATGAACAAATGTCTCATAATCTTGTTTCCTTGTTGTTAAGGACAGTTTACATCAGCAACAGTTTAGGATTAATGTGTAGACTGGAATTGTAAGTGATTGGTAGTTTCATATGTTCTCGCACTGTCTTCAGGTGCTTTCTACAGGGACTTTATCCAGAATACTCTTTCAGACCTAATACATGAAGATGTGTCCTGCAAATACAACAAACCACTCCAGCACATTTTAGTCTCATTGTTTGAGATGCATTATCTGGTATCTATGATGATAAATGGATAGGTAGAGGAGGACTAGTTTCATGGCCTGTATGTTCACCCAACCTCATTATTTTGAATTTTTATCTCTGGGGCCACATTAAACAGTTGGTTTACACAGCAAACACCCCCATTAACATGTCATGGAAGCCTGCAAAACCATTTTGCACATCCCGGAGTATTTGAAAAGGTGCAACAGTCCATGACTTGACAAGTACATGTGTGTGTAGAATCAAGAGGACATTTTGAGCATTTATTACGAGGTTTATGTGTTGACAAATTATGAACTTCGACTTTCATTAATAATGAGAAAGTACAGGATCATGAGATATATGTTCATATGAACTTTTTTCTTCTTTGATGTAAGGATACCATGCCTGAAGTTTGTGTATTTTGGAATCACCCTGTATAGATAGAGGCATTTTCTTGAAAATCTTTGTGTCGCATCCTTGGAGATATTGAGCTTAAATATCAAGTTTGGTATTGAACCACTTTTTCATCTTTGAGTTATGCTGTTCATAGACACACCAACATTTTACTTAAAATGTTTTATTTATTTATGGTATCTCAAAATGTAGATTTGCAGTAAAATCTAATACTGAGCTTTTGGATGGAATGCAATACTTCCTTTACTTACTACAGGCTGGTAAAGCAAGAGCTTTGATTTTAACAGAATCTGAGCTCATTTCTAAGAAAAATATATTTCGTTATGTGAGTGCATACATTGCAGTATACCAATTTAAAACTCCTTGTGCCAGGAAACAATGCAGTATCTAAATCTACGTCTATCCAAGGTTTGAATCTAATTGGAGTGTTAAGACTTGATAGCTTCCTGTTGTAAGGAAGGAACATGAATGTCTGAAGTGGGTACCCATTGGTACCAGTAGCACTGAAACTCTTATGTAACACAAGAGAGCACTGCAGCAGTGGACAGGTGTAACGTTTGCACCAAATGATACTTACAAAGCCAAGGATATGTGTGCATTTAGCACTGTGATTGCAGGACCCTCATTTATATCCTTTTACCCTGAGGTCATCCAAATTGTTAGTGAAGAACTAAGTATGTATATACTAAAACTTAAGAGTTAGTTATATGCAATAGTTTAATGAAAACAATTCCTTTACTCTACTGCTAACACATGGAGGAAATAAGTCATCTATTGAAACTACTCTGAATTAAATATACAATTATATTTGTTCTGATCATCTACGCTTAAACCCAAAATTGTCACAAGGGTTTTACTGATATGGATCTCAAACTACTCAACTTATCATCCATACATACATATGCACTCGTACACTCACACTTACATTAATTTCTTTTGTGCTGAGGACACCTAAGAATGTTTAACCCCATGTTTAATGTTATTTTGCTGTAGCAATAATCACTGTGGCAATTTTCACTTCATTTTCATCATAATGCCATTAACGTAAAATTTTCCTGTAAATCCAGATACTTCTGGAAAATATAATTATTTATGTGATCTATTGTTTGCAAGCAGCACCATTCAAAGAATGCCAACAAGAACGAAAGTGTTCGTTTCTAGCAATCATGGAGAACAGCAGTGTGAACTATAAGAATGAGCACAAGCTATTTTCCTCACCAAAAATATAATTAGTGATAATTAGTTGAAACATAGCATCAGAAATTTGCAGGATGTATCAGCAACTAAGGCACAGTCTTCCATCAGTTTTCATTAGGTTCTATTAACTTATATTTTTGACAAAATTTGCATTTTGTAACCTTTTCTTTTATTCATAGGAAAATGTAAGAAACATATAACAGTTAACAAATTTTGTCTTATGTCTCCTCTTCACCTAATTGGGAACCATTGAACACAGATATGAATTTGCATACCTGTCATTCAAATTTATAAGAAAATCAAAGTCAATAAAATGTAAACTAAACCAGGTAATGGTGTTTCCTAAGTCAAAGCTCCTAGGAAAAAAATTTGAAAGGGCACTTTGCAATAGAAGGTTGTTTCCGATCTCTGATAATGAATTGAACTGTGATTGTTGCATTTCTGCATGCACAGCAAGGTCAAATGTTTGTGAGACAAATGAACTGGTTACTGTGCTGCCTTCATAGCAGTGGGACGTGTGTAGCTCTCAGTATGCCTAAGTAAATTGAACCACATTAGGAAGCCTACACTAGTGCTCTTCCCAATACATACTATAGTGCTATTATTGAAGCATGCATCAGGAACAATTTTTTGTGTCAAAGTATGAAATTAGCTCAGTGTTGAATAAAAAGAAAAGGGTCACATGGGATTAAATCCAGAAGGAAGAAAACAGACAAATTCATGACCTGCTACTACACGTTCTCCAGAGGTGATAAGGAAGGTCAAAGCCCTCATCTCTAGCAGTAATCCAGCCACAAAACGCACCATTGTAACCAAATTGGGAATATCCCTCAAAGGTATTAACACCATTATAAACAAAGATTTAAGTATGGAGAAACATCACAAAGGTCGAGTTCATAAGTTGTTGCCACATCACATCTCAGAACATCGCACCAAGAAGAACCTCTATAAGAAGCACCTGGCATGAGAAAACTGGAATTTATGGTCACATTAGATGAGACATATGTGTATCTCAGTGACTGCAACAAACCCCCTGCAGTTTACCATCAACCAATTGTCAAAGATGATATACAGACTGCAGAGAAAGTTTCTCAAAGGGATTTATGGTCATCGCTGATTACTGCTACAATGGGAAACTGATAATTCATAGGGTTGCTAAAATGGCCAAAATCAATTCCACATATTATCAGGAAGAAGTTCTCACCCTAATTTACCACAGTGAAATCCCGACTCTCTATGGGAGAGAACAAACCAAAGTCTGGGTGCACCAAGATAAGGCGTCCAGTCACACTTCTGTGTTGACTCTTGCATTCTGCAAAGAATAGAGCAGAAAAGTGGAATACACGCTATTCCATTCAGCAACATCCCAGTGAAATCTTCTGATTCCTTTGTGATAGATTTTTGCACCTTTGGACTCTGAAATTAGTATTGGAAAGTAGGTAATCTCAAACAATTGGTCTTTGGAAAACCTGTAAAGAAGAGTGGAAACTTCTGCATGTGACTGCACTCACAAGAGCCTTCTCCAGTGGAAACTGAGGTGCAGAGCGATTGCTCACATGAAGAAACAAATAGAGCATGATCGGTGGTGGAGACATGGCTTTTCATAAGGTATGAACAAAGTCAAACTTATCTAAAATAAGAACAAATTAGAAACTAAAAGCTTCACTTATCTTAGTAATTGCTGCAAATTTTTAGAGTTTTTTTTTGGATAAAGCTTTGAAAATGTGGTGAAAGCACCTTGAAACTAGTCAGCAGCATTTGAAAAACTAGCAGTAATTACTAAGATAAGTAAAGCTTTTAGTTTCTAATTTGTTATTTTAGATTCTGTTGCTTCACTGTTAATAGCTTCAATTTTTTTTTGAAAGTCAAACTTGTTATCAGATAGGAAACAACCCTCTGTACTTTGTTTTGAAAATATTTAATATGATTACTGTACAGTAACAGGATTCATAATTCAGACATGTATCTAAGACTATGGGTGCTTTGTTGTAAGAACATCAAATCTTAGAACTGATTTTGTTCATTACCATGGCCTAATAAATACCACCTGATCATCAGCAAATTAGAAAACCAGCACGTCTGCATTTTATTAACTTAATGAAGAAAATATTTACTTTCACTGTCCATATACACTTATGATTACAACTTTCAAATTCTTAATAAGTACAAATAAAACATTTAGGCCAACTATTATTACATTTGAACAATGAAAGCAGATTTTTTTTTTTTCTTTCTGTAAAATTAATGCTGATGTGCGTGAATCACAGTTCTATAACAATAAGCAGTAAACAACATGAGTATGTGTATTGCGTTATGTTTAGACAGAATTGTAACCTGACAAGTCATATTAGACGGTAAATGAACAAAATGTTTAAAAAATGCTCAAATGTATCTGGGGTCCTTAGAACTTAAAGGTACCTGACATTTATCTTACCAGGATAAGAGAAAATGCCAGAAAAACCTTATCTGAGTAGCTAATTCTAACAGAGATCTGGGACACTTGAACGTGAGGCAGACACACCACCCCTACACCATGAAGGTGGGCTGCATGTGTTTATTACCTGGTTTTACTCCTAACATACCAGACTACTTGGCAAAGTGATGAGGCATATTGACCTTGGCTGTCGAGTGCTACAATCCCTTATCTTGTTTATTAGAAGAGCAAAATAATAGTAACTTGGCATATAGTAAGTAATAAAACACAAATAGATGATCTCTTGTGCCTGCCGATATAAGAGATGTCGCTGTCCTCAAGATATGACTGTATATGAAAAAAAGTGTACATACAGTCTTACTGTGTTTGTGCAATAAGCTCACGTAAACAGCTATGCAGCTTCACATTCTTTCCAGTACGCCTCATGGCTTGTCAAGTAGTATGTACATGGTGAGGAATGAAATGGATGATTCATGATGGTACACATAAGTCGGGAGTCATCTCCAGAAATTAATATAATGAGGTGAGGGTAGGGGATTACCACAGTTGCATACTATGCAATAGTTGTTAATAGCATCCTCCCCAATTGAGTCTCCTAAATCTGCATTTGATAAACACTAAATTAAGCTTCTTTAATGTTGTTTTCTTTTGTTGGTACATTCCTAAGTTCAACGCATTGAGGAACATAAAATGCACCGCCAAAATGCTCTACTACTCCATATGATACTATTTTTTCTCTGTATAAAATATAAATAAAGAATAACATTTTACATGAGGTTTTCATTCTTAGGTGTTGGTAACATGATGAGAAATACTGGCAGTGGCAGCTGGTGATGAACCCTAAGGCGGCAGCCTCCCCAATAAATAAAAATAAAAAACAGAAAGTAAGATCACATAAAAGGAGTAATTCAAGTATTCTTGACATCAGATGTCATGCCAAAATAGTTTCATTTTATATATGTATATTGGCTTCGTTTGTAGATGAGTGTGGAGATGGAAGAGAATTGCCCACCATCAAAGAGAGATACTGATTGTTTGTCTCTGAGCTGTCTCTCTGATAAGACAATTGAACATTACTGCTACGCACATAACATACATTAAATATGGTACTCCTTTCTTCTAAAATTGAACTGAAGCAAAAGTATAAATTGATCTTAAATGAAATTTAATTGTAAGATTGTTATATCATTTAAGGCATAGTGTTGTATACTTCTGATAAATGCATATTAATACTTCAAAACATGTACGTATTAACGTTAATAAAATGGTAACTGCAAATGAGGTATGTCACATCATTTTAACAGCTATTGAAGACCGTTTATGTTTCATGGTCATCTGTGTGTAGCTATTCTCCTACAGCCAGGTCTATTTTCTAAGCACAATATTTTGTTTAATTTAAAAGGTGAGTCAATAACACTAAACAACACTTACGTTTTTAATTTTCCGGAACACATTTCGGAGGTTAACTTTCCTCCATTATCAACTGGACACTTTTGTTCCCAAAAGTGGAATTTAAATTAGATGTTAGGTTGTTTGAGTTAAATACACTGGATTTGAAGCAAAAGTTGACTGCTATTTATGGAAGAAATGGTTTTACAAATGCTTCTGGTGCTTTGGCACTTTCTTTTTGTGTCTATGAGAACACTTTAGCACCCCTGTGGCCATAATCAGTGAAGCTATTGCACTTTATTTGCACAATTCTGATGACTACATCAGAGTGTGAAAGGTGTTTCTTGACACTCAAGGTAACAATATTCACTACAAACACAATGAAGGAAGACAGACTTAATGCATTAGTCATGTGTTCTATTGAGAAGGCCCTACTGTCCATCCCTGACTTTAATCGGCTAGTGATCAACCATTTCACTGAGCAAAAGGAGAGGAGAATGGACTTCATATTCAAGAACATTAATTAGGTAAGCCTAGTGTTATTTGATTTGATAGGCATTAATGTGTACAAGTGGTTTCTGAAACTTATTTCACATACTTGTACATTTTCCGAGATGTGGTAACTACTTTGTATTATCACATGAATACTATGGACCACAAATAAATACAACTGCCACTTCTAAGTATATAGATGCTTTGTGACTCATTCGATTTAAATCTGACACTGTAAATGATTCAGGATGTATTATAGCACTGCAATGCGATATACAGGTTGTCCAGTTTGTCGTGACACTCCCCCACTCCTGAAGCAAAGATGCGCAATAGAAGAGATGTGCCCACTTGCACAATAGAAGAAGTGGGGATTAGTTTATCGCCTACTCTCACCATGATAACTACACAATAATTGTTTACAATTTCGTAAACATATACCACTCCGGTCACTGCTCCCGGTTTTCTCCTATCTTGCGCATATGGAATGTCACCACGATCTGGACAAACTGTACTTGCCCACTTATGCTGGGATTACGATGAACTTTACTTAACGCAACAGAACGTAACCTGAAAATCTAACACACTGTATTAAGTGGAGCTATTTAGAATTGACTTAACGATGTAGCTTAAGAGTTTGGCAATGCCAAACTTTTCCTTCATATTATGTCAAGCTTGGATGTCACATGACTAATTTGAATCACATGGCAAGAAGTATTGCTCTTGAGTGCTAAATTGTATTTCTCTATATTACTATTTGAATAAATACTCTTTCTTTTGTTTTGCCCCAAAAGAAGGTTTGACTAACTCCATATGCTATTTAAAAATGTTTCTTACCTCATGTTTTCATATTCTCTTTATGTTCAGTTTTAGAAAAACATAACCACTAATTAGAAAAAGAGAGCTACTTTGAATATCTGCCATGTCTGCTGAGTATAACAATAACCAATCAGAATCATCCCATAATGTTAAGTACATCCTATAACTTAGTGCCATTCAAGAAGGGAAGTGACAATTGCTAACCACATGGCAAATGAACAGGAGGGGATAGACGTCATCACAGCAACGAAAAGAACCAATTAGAGCTAAGATATTTCTATAGTAACGGTAGATGCAAACAGATATAGCACGTGCCTGATGAGCGATCCAGCAGTAACATAAACTACCCTTATCTTCTGTAATTGTTGCAGTATCTATATACAATGTCTAACTTTAGCCCGAGCTTGCAATGCTTGCATCATTCTATTTCTATGGTTCTTTGCCTTTTGTTTACGTGTGTCTGAATCTATGTATTACTTGGGACATTTAGCAAGATACCTCACACTGGAGGTGCTGCTATCTGTTTACACCTTTCTGTTGACAACCACAAGTTAACAGCATGCCACAAAAATATGCAATGTCAAGGAGCAGAACAAAATTTGACTTAATTCTGAAGAGAAGATTCCTGCATATCTGCCTCACTTGCTGTATCTGTAGAGTTTCCATTTGTGGCACTGTCATCTAAAGGATGTATATGAGCTGTTATTTCTTCTAACTTGCTGTATCTGTAGAACTGCCGTTGTCATCTCCGGAATCTACAAAACTGACCGAAGTATTTGCTTCTTCATTACTGCTATCTAAACCCACATTGATTACTATTCTCTCTATTTCTTCCTCCATTAAGGCGTCTCGATGCCAGTATTCTTGTTCTATGGATTTCACTTTGATACACACGTTTTTCCAGTCCTCTTCAGTGATAACATTTAAACACTCTCTGGTTACTCCTTTAAGCATGTTTAAAGTAATGGAACACACATTTTTTGTGCTATTTTTTACTTCATTATAAAAATAATAAACCCCAGCGAACAGCTCATGAAGGACCAACGCTTGCCGCCCGGCCTCTGCGTCTCCCACCTCTGCCCACTACAGGCGTTATTGGTGGGGTGTAGTACATGAGGGTGGGATGTGGTCAGCACCCCAAGCCCTCCCAGCCAGTTATGTGGCCTTCTCGACCTGGGGCCACTACTTCTCCATCAAGAAGCTCTCAATTGGCCCTCCCAGGACCTAATGAGGCTGAGTGCACCCCTGCCAGACCTCGCAGTGGGGAAAATCCCCATGCTGGTACTGGGGATCGAACCCAGGTCCTCCGTGCCAGAGGCAAGTGCACTACCAACTGCGCTACGGAGGATTTTTAGCTTCATTATATTCCATATTAATTCAATGGGGTTTACATCACAGTGATAAGGCGGCAATCTGAGGACTTCAAACCTATGTCTTTCAAAAGTTTATCTTTGATATACACCGGAGGTGGTTTGTTTGCTTTCACAATTTCCAACATCTCCCTCTTGGTTAAATATTCTTTGAAGTCCAAACCTTCAACCATGCAACAATCTGTTCTTTCCATGACGCCATTGTTGGAGCTTTGTTTTCCTGCACGTTGTGGTAAGGTGCATTATTGAGCACAACAATGCTATTGGGTAGGAGGTTTGGTATAAGCCTTTCAATGAGGCATTTTTCGTAGTTGTTCTTGTTCATTTCACTGCGATAATCTTCTGCTGTGGATTTGGAGTCATAAATTAATTCTGCTTCTTTGATGAAACCCATATCACCGCCAGCATGCTCCACTATTGCTCTTTGCTCAGCAGATTTATTCACTAAAACTCCCGGAATATCATCATTCTTCAAAGTATAGTGGGTATGTACCCAAGTTTCATCTGTATAAACTACCGATTTCGTGGGTCCCTTTTTTATTACTTCTTAGAGCCTGTAAATAGGCTGCTCTGCAAGCCACTATATCCTGGCATTCCACTGAAATCTGTCGCATATTCTTACATTTTTTGAAACTAAATTCCATTTTCTTTAATATTCACCCAAATATTTTCTGTCCACCACTGAAATTAATTTTTTCTCCGCTGTTGGAATTTCTTTACACACCACTCCAGAAATGTTCTGTGAACAACACATCGAAATTGTCCATTTCAAACCTCTTTTTCTGGTTCCGTTGCTTTCCTTGAGTAGTAACTCGTGTACCTGAAATACTAGCTTTTTCAAATTCTTTGACGATACTTTTTACTACGCTTTTATTTTTTCTTACTGCTGTACACATTCTAGCTACTGCTCTTTGTAAAGAAAGAACTAGGCGGTTTTTCTTTTCCTCCGTGCAGAACTGGAAAACATTGTGAATAATATTTCTGCTTTGAGAGTTTAAAACTCTCAGCTGTGACCTTTTTTTGGAGTTTCTACATTTATAAACTGCTATTTGAGACACCCACTTTGTGATATGATGCTACACTGCACCCCTGTACTGACCACAGTTAACAACTAGATTAACAACTTAATATGCAGCCTGTAGCCATCACTTATAACACGTCTAGTTCTTGCTGTCACCACGCATAAAAAAGTATCTTGCTAAATATCCTGGGTAATATCTGTGCAAATATTGTGAGCATTTGCAACTGTCTAACACTTTTAATGAATACTTAGCTTATAGAAACTGAGCGTATTTGGGAACCAAGTAAAATGGTATTTGATATGGGTACCTGTTTCAATTAAAATATTAATCAATGACATTGTTACAGAACCTCGTCACAAAATAGGCTTCCCCCTTATCATTGCTATTTTAACCTTGTATTAATTGGCTGAAGCAAAGAGTTAAGTTGGGTGAAACAACAAAAGATTTTGCTATGTCATCAGTAATAGAACTGTCAGATGAGGCACTAACAGCAGTAAAAGCTGAAAACAATGAAAAGGCTGTTAGTCACACAAAGGGCGTAATAAGTGCAGCATCGGGGAATGAAGTAGTTTTGGAACTTCTCATATCCATGGGGAATTCGAGCAAACAGTGACGCAAAGGATACGGCTATCAGCAGCATTTTTGCAATAGAATAAGCATCAATATTTCCCAGGTATGTCTGTTTTGTTAACGTAAATCTTTACACTGATATATACTTGCATGTTCTATTCTTTGCATGTTGTTGTTGTTGTTGGCTAATGCTGGATTTCTGACAATGAAGTCATTAATCCTCTTGCTCTCCAATATTTTTCAATGATGGATAGGGCGCTAGAAGTGGCCGGGCATATTTGAAAGTGGTCTTGGTCCATCACATAGAGGACAGAGTGGTGTCATGTGAATTTACTATTTTACTATTGTCTTCACAGTCAAATAATACCTAATCTACATTCCAGGCACAATCCAAAGGTCTTCATACAGATAATTCTAACACTCTCCATGAGGTAATGCTGCCTCTCTCTCTGTGAAATGCCAATCCGTTTCTTGATTGGCACTGATTTATAATAGACCTAGTTTAGCAATATTTCTTAAACATTACCTCCCATCACATTAAGTAACATCAAACGGCTGCACCATTGCTGAGTGGTTAGACCATTTGCTTCTCACCAAAGTGACTTGGGTTTGATCCCAGGCGACCGCATGTAGGATTTGTGGTGGATGAAGCGGCACTGGGGCAGGTTTTCTCTGGGTTTTCCGGTTTCCCCCGCTACTCATTCCTCCAGTGCTCCATCTTCATTCCGTGTATCATCAGTGTCACCGCCTGTGGTGCCGTAGTAGTAAAAGCGGGCGTTAAACACAACAAGTAACATCAAGTAAAATTCATCATAATCCCAACATTACAAAGGCACTAATAAATAAACTCTGCAAGTTTCTGTGCACAAAATGGTATTCTGATTTGGTCATCCGAATAAATATTGTGTAAACTGCCTTGTAAAGTGTACTGATTCTGAACTATCACATGCCGCCATCCCAAATTTGCAAGTCACCAGCCGCCACTGATTGCTGGTTTCAATATGCAAAAAATTTTAAATGGCACATGAGTTCACACCATATATGGATCTCAGAGCAGAAGAAATATCTGATGGTTGATCACAAAACCGTGCTGGAGCACATTTTACATTGAAAATATCACAGTAAAAAAATATTCAGAAAAAAATCACTTTTTATGTACAGATTTCTAGAATGGCAGTTACTCCAATTTCAATTTGAGGGAACTGCAGTCTCCAGGGAAAATTACTATAGTCAGAATCTCTTAGTCTCTCACTGAAGGCCTCTAGTGGGGGTCTACTGTAGGCTTGTATCATTTGTGTCGAGCTGTGCTACTGTTATCATCGGCATCTATCACTTGGTCCCAATTGAATCCCTCTGACTGTCGACCAGGCAGCTCTCCGAGATGTGAAAACCTTTCCTGAAACTGGCTGTCACGCTTCTTGAGTCGTTCAAAACGCTGATGCATCAGCTGGTGAGCAAAGGCATACAACTCAATGTCCAAAGCATTCAAGCGACGGATTGTCTCTATTTGATCGGGTCGCAGTGTACTTAGAGTCACACTTGACAAAGTAGCATTATTCTGTTCAAATGGCACAGCAAATCGCAAGTTGAATGTCTCCTCAAACACATACTGACTTTCCTGAAATGTGACAAAACAATATGTTACACAATGGATTACAGGCTAATATATATACATTTCCTCATTGTAACAATAGATACATGCCATTGTACACAATAATCTAAACTAATATAATCTTTGAGAGGTAGAATCAGAACTGAAAAATTCAATCGCAGCTGTGGCATTGAATTTTTACTTTCTCTACTAATAGGTACACCAAATGTCATCCTTCTTTTAAGTAGTTGTTGAGATATTATTATAAATATTATCATTATCATTGTTATTATTACTTTTAACTACACTATTAGCTGTTGTGGACTTCCTGGCCCTGGTAAACTTTGATCAACAATCCTTCCCCTGAAATCCTGTGTCCCTCTTAATGTCCTCTCTCCGAACATCTCCATCTTTCAATATTTTCAAGCAATTTAATTCCTTTGTCCAGTGTAACTTGTGTTGATTACATACTAGCAGCTGTTGTGGGTGTCTTGGCCCTGTGCGAACTCTGGTCTGTAATATTTCCTGGTTTTAATTTCCTCAATTACATTTAATGCCTAATTATTCAAAATGACAACTCCTTTCTGTGCTAAAATCAACATATTCGTGGAAGGGACCAATGGTAGTGGATCTAACAAATCAGTTGCCCAGATTGGGACCAGATTCAATTAGGGAAAACCACGAGGAATTTAGAAACCAGACCAAAAGAACACATGAGATTCATCAAATACAAACAGATGGTGGCGGTGGCGATAATGATGATGACGACAACAATGACGACACAAATTTTGTATTTTGCCAGCATAAAGGAAGCAAAGAAAAATATTTGATGACCTACCTTCTGGTATTCTGTAAGTCCAAAGAAGGCCATTGACGCCAGATTCTTTTTTGCACTGGCAAGCATAACACGGTTCCTTTCTGTAATGGATGGCATATATGAAGTATTGTAACATCCTACTAGGGCCAGATCTGCCAGCATTCGTGTTTGCCTGCAAAAAGAAAAACAATATTATTTTAAATCTGTTACATTTATCACACATTTCTAAGTTACATTTATAATTCTTAAGTCTCCACTTTCTTATGCTTTAGATTTTCTTGGGCTTATGAGGTGAATGTTTTAAGAAAATGAGCTTGTGCACTGTCCCCATTGTCATATATCTAAACACTAAATACATGAAGGCAGTCTTATTCATACTACAGATGGTGTTGTAGCAGGAGAAAGGCAAGGTTGAAAACTGGTTCACAATAACCCACCAATGGAAATGAGAACAAAAAACAAAATAGCACA